>ML782058.1:90266-107587 GCA_009831015.1 Picea engelmannii | reverse complement strand
AATAACAATCGTTAATAAATATACATACATCTAATATATATCTGCAGTTTTAACTAATTAATAATTATAAAATAACTCTACTTATCATATGCACAATATATACAAATAATTCTATTTCTAATATATATAATATGTACAAAATACGAGTTTTAATCTAAATCCTTGAAAATCGAATGTAAATTTATTTTTTAAACAACAGTAAAGCTATTATCTAATTTTTTTTATTTGTTTTCTTATAATGTTTATATAAAAGAAATCGAATATCAAACTGTCTAATTAAACAAAAGAAATAACAAATGGTAAAAAGTGTTTTAACTACAGGGAACTTCTATATTTATTATGCTAATGAAATCAAATAACAAGCTGACCTATTGTCACATCCAATATCTGTTCAATGTGTAGCATCCAGTCACCTTGTCTGACGAGGTAAACCTGCAGAAGATCCTGAAATTGCTTCTAATAAATGTGAAGCAGTAATGATGGAATTCGAATGATAGAACATATAAGATATACGATCATAGCAATCTCATAATTTTACAAGCAGCCACATTAAGATAAATCTTGATGTGGGAACTTGTGTATAAACGTTCAATCAAGGATAAAGATAAATCTCTTAATTCAAGTTTGAACGAATGATTACTATGTGTTAAATCTGGAACATGAAACATGGATAATATATAAACGTTTATCATACCAGCTTGTAGTAAACCATGACAGTGAAAGCAATCATAATCTATTTACAAATTGAAATAAACATGACTTGAATAAAACCACAATACGGAAAAGCTAAAGTTGTGACAAGTATTATATTCCATTCAAGTCTGTAAATGAAAAATCCATAGTCTTGCCCCAGGCTGAGATGATTAATGTTTACAAAATAATAGGTTTATATAGGTTTCAGGAAACACAATTGTTTCCTGTTGATAAGATCAAGTTTGATTCAAAAATATGGGGGATGCAACCACCCTGATTTCACTGAATAAAAATACCAACAGCCTAATATATTTACTAAAAACACAAAGTTGATATGGCTGGGAGATCCCAACAGTGCCTCGTATCTCCTTGTAAATCATGGGTTCCTGAAAACAAATGAAAATGGGAAGATTTTAGATGTGTTTTCAATTGTTAAATAAAGCAATTCGAATTTTTCTAACTGGCTACAAAATCTTACAATTTTGTAGCTAGTTTATAATAGCAACTACAATCATATTTTATTATATAAATAAAACAAACTAATCTTTATAAGAAAGATAATCAATTCAATAAAATCGTATATCCTAACTTGAGAGTGAAAAAATCATGCTAAAATTTAAAAATATCATACCTTAAATCATGGAATTAAAACATATCAAGCAATCTTGGAGTTTACGACTACTATTGCTGCCTCTACATTCTTGAAAATGGCAGATCCTATAGTTTTTAGGCGTTTCTCCTTTGCTTGGGTTATGGATTGGAGTCTATTGTTTTCGTTTGTCAACATATCCACTTGGTCTTTTAAAGATTTAAGTCGTGACTGAAGCAGAGGCACATCAGTATAATACCTGTCTATCCAAGATCGACACTCATCACAATGTGGCTGTAGAGACTGTGCATTGGCACTGACAGCATTAAGGGTTGGAGAATCGTCCACGCGAAAGGTAGGCTTATCACAGAGTTGAATTCCCGAGAATTCTGAGTTATCCTTTAGACATGGAGGTAGGTTGTTTACATAGTCATAGGGTGTGTCAGGATAGAGCCCGTATGACACAGGGTCCTCTTCAGCCAGGAATCTTTTGATTTCTGAGTCTGAATCTTCGCTCACATCAATCGTGTTGTTTGTGTATGCACATGATTTGATTTTATTTTGAACACTTCGTGAAATCAAACGACGATCCCTTTTATTCTTGAAATTAACATCGACACTGCCCTTATGCTTCTTCCCTGTAGGTTTTATAACATTTTTAGTGCTATCCTTTGGGTGCAAACCCGGTTGATTGTCATGTCGAGTGACATCAGAGTAGGTCGAGGGTTCATTATTAGGGGAAAGATCACAGGGCAGGAGTAGTGGAGAAGAGGCTGTAGTGTTCACAAGGGTTTCCACAATAACTGGCTTATCAACCTATCCCAATTCACTGTTACCAAAGCCATTTCATGAAATAAATGCATCCCAACAATCATTTTGTAATTGCAACTGGTGCACAAGGATAATTTTAATGAGCCCATGGTGAAATAAACTTGAATCAGACCTCTGCTTCCTAAACCGTTTACCCATCTTATACAGACTTCTAAGAAGGAAGTAGGGCATATTCAACGGGAAGCCAATGAAACTCATAAGCAAGCGCAGATGATACAGGAAAACTAATCTGAATCTTCCTTCACATGTAATGAATTGTTTCACAATAGCAAGTAGATCATGCCACCTAGGTTTTAAGGATGAGACTGGCATACCTCGATCGCAACTAGTAATTTTTCATGAGGTGAACATCAAAGTCCAGGGGACCTCTTCAAATTTCACATTTTGAACCATTTTTAGCCTCTTACAATTTGTGTTGGGGTGATTTCTATGTCATATTCTTGTAAGGGTGTGACCCAGTTTTCCCTTTTTCCGCCTAGTTCTTTCTGTACTAACAAATTTCTGGCAGTTAGGTAAGGGACAATGATTTTCGTCCTAGATGTCAACAGGTAAGATCGAAAGTGTTTTACTTCTTTGAAAACAACATAGGCTTTCTAATCTACTACTGGGTAATTAAGTTCTGCCCCCTTGAAGGCTGAACTCATAAAGGCGATTGGGACCTTGTTGTTTTCAGTGTTCTTTTGAGTTAGGACGACAGCGTAGGATCGGTCGGAGGCAAACGTGTAGAGGGTGAAGTCTTGCGAAAAGTCGGGGCTCATTAGAGAAGGAGTGTCTATTATGGCCTTTTTTATTGAATCAAAAGCCTAGTTTTCTAAAGGTCCCCAATGGTAGCGTGCATCCTTTTTTATTAGGTTTTGTAATGGTCTCACCATTTCTGAGAAGTTGGGGATGAATCTCCTAACAAAATTTATCTGACCTAAGAAAGATTGCATGGACTTTTTTGATGAGGGAGGGGGCAGTTTCGAAATGACTTGAGTTCTTTCGGGGTCGATAATCATCCCTTCGCTCGATACAATGAATCTAAGGAGTTTACTTTGTTCTACTGTGAAGATAGATTTTTTAGGATTCAAAGAAATGTCGTACTTATGACATCGTTGTAGAACAGATCTTAATTGAGTTAGATGATCTTCTTTATTTTTTTAGAAGACAATGATGTCATCTAGGTAAACTACTACAGATTGATTGATTAAGCCTCGAAAAGCGATGTCCATCACTCTCTGGAAAGTGGCACCAGCGTTTATGAGTCCAAAGGGCATCTTTCTATAAGCGTAGGTGCCCCATGGATTGCAGAAGGTGGTTTTGAGTTGGTCTGGAGGAGACATAAGGACTTGGTTATACCTTGAAAAACCATCCAACAAGGATGATATTTCAGAACCAGATACCTGTTGAAGGATCTGTTCCATGGGAGGGATAGAGTAGTTGTCTTTATCAGACGCTCGGTTAAGATTTCAGAAATTGACACATAGTCCGATTTCACCACTCTTCTTTCTGATAGGGACAAGATTAGAGACCCATTGTGTGTGCCTAACTGGGAAAATTATCTTAGCGTTCAAGAGTTTGTTTAATTCCTTCTTGACCGTTGGTTCAAGTTTTGGGTGCATTTTCCTTAACTTTAGTTGAAAAGGTTGGGTTTGGGGTTTCATGGGAATAACGTGTTGTATGATGTTAGGATCAAAGGTTTTTAGGTCGTCGTACATCCAAGCAAAAACATCTTTGAATTCCTTAAACAACTTAATAAATGCTACTTTTTCTTGCTCAGAACACCCCAACCCTAAATTAATGCACTATGGATTGTCTTTAGTTCCCAAATTTACTTTTTCATGCGTCAAAAAGGAACTATTCATTTTATAGTTCACTAATTTTCTGAACTTGTCGTGAATATCATAAAAAATTTCTAATCTAACTACATATTTTTGGATAGAGTTTACCATGTCTGATGAAGATTCTGGGGACCTAGGATCTGGTATTACTGTAAAGTCACGAAGATTTTCGTCATGGGTACCTTCGTCGATCACCACGTCCTAGAAAGTTTCTTCCATATGCAGAAAACTTATAATCTGTTGATCGTCATCGAAGACTCTCCAATTCGTTATGTTGTCTAGGACAGACGGTCTGAACAACAGTTCAATGGAAAATGCATTCGGAGATAAGCCTTCTGCAGGAAAAAATTTTGAAGTGATGTTAGCTAACAAATCAGCTTCCGAATTATTCAATCTAGGAATAGAATTTATGTTAAATGCACAAAACTTGTTTATCAAATTCCATACCTCAGTTTGATAGCTTTTAAGGTGCGGAGATAAACAGTGGATAGAATTTTTTACCTGTCTAACCACGATTTTCGAATCACCAAAGACAGTCAAATTTTGAATGTTCAGATATTTTCTAAGGCCTTGTAAGAGTGCCTCATATTCGACCATGTTGTTCATACATTCGAATTCTAACTGGCAAGCAATCAAAGTCCTGTTACCTGCTGGATTGATGAGCACGCACCCTGCACCAGCTCCTTCCTTAGATTTTGACCCATCAAAGTAAAGAGACCATATTTGATTTTCGTCAGGTGCATGTGACCACTAAGAGAAGGCTGTTGACTGCATGCATGTCATAACTTCAGATTGTTGTTCCAGATCAGTGATGGTATAATTTTCGACCATGAATTTACCGAAAAAAGTATCCATACCTTGTATTTCCAGAGAATTGGCAGAAGAAGTGAATGGTTCATTGGGATCATTTAAATCAGCCATCGTGAACTTCAAATAGCATTCACGATTTACCTTGATTCTGTTAGGCTTTCCATTCTTGGGCAACCACAAGTGAGACCAATCCATCGCAAAATAGTCGTGTAATTGTTCCAACCAGTCTCTACTTAAAAACAAACCATAAACTTCTGGGATATCTACAACAATAATATCAATCACTTGATGAACTTTAGGATTAGACGACAATCTTATAAGCACATTTCTTAATTCGCCTATCACTTTAACACTAGTTCGATCAAGCTAGATAATTTTCAAGCTAGATGGTTGAACTTCGGCATTAATATTTTGACAGACAAACCAAGGCATTATGTTAGATGATGCACCTGAATCTACCATACAATTATGTACATTCCTATTGAAAATTTCAAAAGTCAACAAAAATGGAGGGACATTTCTGTGAGTATTAACAGTAGAAGTTTGTTGTTTTTTAATCACAACCTCTGAAACTGGTTTATCTACATTCGTTACATTATTTATAGGAAGGTCTCCTTTATCATGAGGCTCGGACGTAGTTTTGGCGGAGGCCTTCTGAGGAATTTTGGGGTTGTTTTGAACACCTTTGTTGCTGTTCGAATTGCTATTTTTGTTGTTCTCTGCAATATTCTGCAACATTTTTTGCAGAAGAAAAGGGAATTTTAATAATTCGTAAACTGAAATACTAGCCCTAATATTTTTTAGATCTTCAATTAAATCATAATCTAAACTTGGGTTTACTGAATTCTGTTTAGTCTCAGTTGATTTAGACTGTTTTTTAGGCAAAGTCATCGTAATTTCGGAAGAAGGCTTATTTGATGTCTTGCTCCTAGTATTGTAAGGATGCACTGTTTCAAAATTAGCTTGAAAAATGCTATCCGAAAAATGTCCGAAAATATTCGGAGATGATTCATCTTCTTCTACCGTCTCTTGTTCAGCTACTTCTTCAGGAATCTCGGGAGGAATCAAGTTATCATGTGCTTCTAGGATCGTTTGAATAACAAATTGCAGGCTTTCTAGATTTAGGCCTTCAATATTTGAATTAGGTCGGTTGGTGGGAAAAGGCTTCCTAAAAGGGGGTTTGTAAGGCCCTTTGCTCGAAGAAGCTTCTTCAGCCGACCTTTTCAAATCTATAACTTGGTTGGACAATTTTTGAACGACTTTCTGTAAGTTTTCTAAATATGAACTCTCAGGTTGAGCTTTTTTTTGGGAATGTCTAGGAAGGATTTCGATTTTCTTTTTGGAAGATGAACTAGTCTCTATCTCGTTGCTAGTAGTGTCTTTTAAACTAAGAATGTCTTTCTCGATCTGAATGGCCTCTTCGAAGGCTTCTAACAGCGTGGCTTTCTTGGATCTCTTTACCCAAATGGCTATGTTTTGATGTAATTCTTTCATGTAGTATGCGAAAATAAGATTTTCGGCAGGCATTGAATCTGTGGGGATTCAGTTCTTTAGTGTCAAGAACCTTTGATTAAAGTCTTTGATCTTTTCTTTGGGGTTCATTTTTAGACTAGAAATCTCCATGACTAGAACTTCAGGAGACTTGTTGTCGTCGAACTTCTCAAGAAAACAAGATTCAAATTTATCCCATGACACGATGGTGTGGGGCTATTGGGAAAAGTACCAAGTAGAGGCATTTCCTTCAAAGGTGTAGGGAAACAATCTACAAACTACGTCTTCGTGCTCAACACTAAGGATTCTAACGGCTAACATAAATTTTTTGATGTGATCTTCAGCGATCTGTTTGGAGTCCAGGTCAAACTTAGGGAGCCATTTCTCTGGGTGTTTGGGTAGAGGATGCTAAGGCCCAGGTATGGCCACTGCATCTTGGTCAAGCCAGTGTCTGGTGGGATTGTTTGCATTGTCCATAGGTGTGGTTGGTGTTGAAGGCTGGGATGAGGAACTGCCTTCGTCAGAGGATTCTTCTCCAGAAGAAGAAGGAGATGAAGGAGGTGATGATGGTGGAATACCAGATCCTCCTGCTGCAGGAGTGAGGATTGGATCTGTAGGGTTTAAGGTAAGGTCAGTACCTCCAAGTTATTCTCTGATAACAGAGAAGTCTAATGGTTGATTCAAAGGTCGGTTTGGGAGTCTTATTTGGGCTAAGGCACTGTGCGTTCTTATGAGAGATTGACGAACAATCTCTTGTATATCACCACCCGAAGGATTTGGAGTTATTGGTTCAACCGTGATCCGTAGATCGTCGTTTGATGTGGTTGTTGTTTGAGGGACAATGTTATCGTCTGAACAACTTCTAGTTACTATAGGTGAGCAGGTAGGTGGGGGAGGAGTCTTACGACCTCCTCATTCCATTAATAGCTTTCAGGCCCTCCTTCTAGCGTCATTTGTTGACGGGCGAAATTGACTGCTCATCAACTGGAAGAGTGAATCCGGTCCGAGGTTGTCCAATTAACCCAAGCCGTTTGGATTAATTCACTCCGACGAGTTTAGCGGCTCCGTTGGCCAATCTAAGTCCTAAAGAGAGTGAAAAATAACTAAACGAAAAACAATGATCTAATAAATAACAATCGTTAATAAATATACATACATCTAATATATATCTGCAGTTTTAACTAATTAATAATTATAAAATAACTCTACTTATCATATGCACAATATATACAAATAATTCTATTTCTAATATATATAATATGTACAAAATATGAATTTTAATCTAAATCCATGAAAATCGAATGTAAATTGATTTTTTAAACAATAGTAAAGCTATTATCTAATCTTTTTTATTTGTTTTCTTATAATGTTTATATAAAAGAAATCGAATATCAAACTGTCTAATTAAACAAAAGAAATAATAGATGGTAAAAAGTGTTTTAACTACAGGGAACTTCTATACTTATTATGCTAATGAAATCAAATAACAGGCTGACCTGTTGTCGCATCCAATATCTGTTCAATGTGTAGCATCCAATCACCTTGTCTGGCGAGGTAAACCTGCAGAAGATCCTGAAATTGCTTCTAATAAATGTGAAGCAGTAATGATGGAATTCGAATGATAGAACATATAAGAGATACGATCATAGCAATCTCATAATTTTACAAGCAGCCACATTAAGATAAATCTTGATGTGGGAAAGTCTTGTGTATCAACGTTCAATCAAGGATAAAGATAAATCTCTTAATTCAAGTTTGAACGAATGATTACTGTGTGTTAAATCTAGAACATGAAACATGGATAATATATAAACTTTTATCATACCAGCTTGTAGTAAACCATGACAGCGAAAGAAATCATAATCTATTTACAAATTGAAATAAACATGACTTGAATAAAACCACAATACGGAAAAGCTTATGCTGTGACAAGTATTATATTCCATTCAAGTCTGTAAATGAAAAATCCATAGTCTTGCCCCAGGCTGAGATGATTAATGTTTACAAAATAATAGGTTTATATAGGTTTCAGGAAACACAACTGTTTCCTGTTGATAAGATCAAGTTTGTTTCAAAAATATGGGGGATGCAACCACCCTGATTTCACTGAATAAAAATACCAACAGCCTAATCTATTTACTAAAAACACAAATTTGATATGGCTAGGAGATCCCAACAGTGCCTTGTATCTCCTTGGAAATCATGGGTTCCTGAAAACAAATGAAAATGCGAAGATTTTAGATGTGTTTTCAATTGTTAAATCAAGCAATTTGAATTTTTCTAACTGGCTACAGAATCTTACGATTCTGTAGCTAGTTTATAATAGCAATCATATTTTATTCAATAAATAAAACAAACTAATCTTTATAACAAATATAATCTATTCAATCAAATCGTATATCCTAACTTGAGAGTGACAAAATCATGCTAAAATTTAAAAAGATCATACCTCAAATCATGGAATTAAAACATATCCAACAATCTTGGAGTTTACAATTGTTGTTGTTGCCTCTACATTCTTGAAAATGACAGATCCTGTAGTTTTTAGGCATTTTTCCTTTGCTTGGGTTATGGATTGCAATCTATTGTTCTTGTTTGTCAACAAATCCACTTGGTCTTTTAAAGATTTAAGTCGTGACTGAAGCAGAGGCACATCAGTATAATACCTGTCTATCCAAGATCGACACTCATCACACTGTGGCTGTAGAGACTGTGCATTGGCACTGACAGCATTAAGGGTTGGAGAATCGTCCACGCGAAAGGTAGGCTTATCACAGAGTTGAATGCTCGAGAATTATGGGTTATCCTTTAGACATGGAGACAGGTTGTTTACATAGTCATAGGGTGTGTTAGGATAGAGCCCGTATGACACAGGGTCCTCTTCAGCCAGGAATCTTTTGATTTTCGAGTTTGAATCTTCGCTCACATCAATCGTGTTGTTTGTGTTTGCATAGGATTTGATTTTATTTCAAGAACTTTTTGAAATCAAACAACCAGCCCTTTTATTCTTGAAATTAACATCGACACTGCCCTTATGCTTCTTCCCTGTAGGTTTTATAACATTTTTAGTGTTATCCTTTCGGTGCAAACCCGATTGATTGTCCTGTCGAGTGACATTAGGGTAGGTCGAGGGTTGATTATTAGGGGAAATATCACAGGGCAGGAGTAGTGGAGAAGAGGTTGTAGTGTTCACAAGGGTTTCCATGATAACCGGCTTATCAACCTGTCCCAATTCACTATTACCAAAGCCATTTCGTGAAATAAATGCATCCCAACAATCATTTTGTAATTGCAACTGTTGCACAAGGATAATTTTAATGAGCCCATGGTGAAATAAACTCGAATTAGACCTCTACTTCCTAAACCGTTTACACATCTTATACAGACTTCTAAGCAGGAAGTAGGGCATATTCAACGGGAAGCCAATGAAATTCATAAGAAAGCGCAGATGATACTAGAAAACTAATCTGAATCTTCCTTCACACGTAATGAATTGCTTCACAATAGCAAGTAGATCATCCCACCTAGGTTTTAAGGATGAGACTGGCATACCTCGATCGCAACTAGTAATTTTTCGTGAGGTGAACATCAAAGTCCAGGGGACCCCCTCAACTTCCGCATTCTTGAACCAATTTTGCCCGACAGCTGGCAAACCCGTGGCTTGGCTTAAGAACTCGTCTATTACTTCTAACTGCACGTCACCTATCTTTGCCCTACAGTCATCGAAGTTCAAGGAAAACTCTTGGGCAACTTGAAGATTGAAACCCTTAAATTTTTCGATGAACAAATGCCAACCGTTCCTTTCTAAATCGTCCCTGGCATTATCATATGATAGAAAGGTTTGGATGCCATTCGGCTCGATCCTTATCACTGGAGTCATGGCGAACAGAAGGGAATCAACACAGAACTCACAGGTAGGGTTTGATAAAAATCCATAGAGCCATAGCCCCGAGCCTCAACAAAACAATGCTATGATAGTTCAAACGGTAGGCAGAGGCATTAATCACCATGCATGGGAACAAAATCGTGAAGCCCGAGACCATACAGAAGAGTAATGGCATGTTTTACTTCATATTCCACCTTGGCGTTGGGTACGTATTAGGATCAGAGCACTTTGAAAACCATAGTACGGGCATTCATAGATTAATCACAAAGGTAAGTGCATCGAATAACAATTGAATAATTCAAAGTTTCATGAATCAAAACTCCATCAATATCAATCGAATATTAATGAATGGAGGTCTTTCACTTATGCAACCAAGGAATGTTTAGAACCAAGGGGTTATAAACAAGGAGAACAATCATGTTCATAGCAAAAATATGACAATTCTATAATAAACCACATGAGCAGTCTTCCTTTAATCACAAATCAAAACAAAATGTCAATTCCAGCTACGAGTTTTCATGCTTACAGTCATGAAAACAAAAATAAAAAAGAAGATATGTAAAAAGAGACAAGTGAAAAGTGTCGTTTAGTGAGAATGCTCATGACGAGTAATGAAAATTTAGAGACCCTGTGTAGGCAGCTTACAAACAATAGAAATTATATTATTGTTGCCAACAGGTTGACATTGTTCCTTGAGCCTAGATTTTGATGATGATGGTAGATGTCATTATCTGGACCATTTGCTATTGATATCGGGGATTTTAAACCTTGATGCATTTAAAATACACCAACCATCACCAAAATAATTAATATGGCGGGAGGAAGGAGATGATTACCCCTAACCAAATGTATCGAGTACACATGCAATCAAAAAGATCATGTGGCCATGATGTTGAGGATTTCAAATAAAGATGCATTTAAATTGCACCAACCATCTATTGCCAAAATAATTAACGTAGGGGAGCCGATTATTTAGTGAGCTAAAGAATGGATCTTGGCACTAGTTGATGTATACACAAGGGATACATGGGTCTGGAATGGAGGTGGGTAGGGGGATTTTTAAGATGTGGGCTCCTACTCAAGCACATATTTAACAGGCTAAGGAATGGGAGAGAAGAAGGGAAAGTGAAAGGAGGCCAAGGATGATGAAAGGACATGGGGACGTCAAGCAAGGTTCCTAGGGA
Organism: Picea engelmannii; assembly: GCA_009831015.1. Lineage (NCBI taxonomy): Eukaryota > Viridiplantae > Streptophyta > Pinopsida > Pinales > Pinaceae > Picea > Picea engelmannii. The sequence goes on along the minus strand of ML782058.1, from coordinate 96,283 downwards.
ATTCATTGAAGTTGCACGGAGGAGTCAAGCAAGGTTTATAGGGAATTCATTGAAGTTGCAAGGAGGAGAGATAGGATGGAAGTGTTTTGAATGATGATGAGTGAGGGAGTTTCAAATGATAATGGGGGAGTAGTGGAGGGGTAACAATAATGATGGCAGAGACAACAAGGAAAACAATGAGGGAGTAGTGGAGGGGTAACAATGATGATGACAAATACAACAAGGAAAACAAGGGAGGATTCCAAGTCCAAGAGAGGCGTTCACATAGGAAAAGAAGGGAGGATTCCAAGTCCAGGAGAGGGGTTCACTTGACACACTGGAGGTGTGCAGGAAACATACATATACATACATCATATGCAAGGGAAGGAAAGTTCTCTAATTTGCTTGGAGCAAAATGGGTATTTTATCAACTATTTCGATACACAAATCTGTTGGATCATGTTGTCATTGATGCCAATGGTTTGATTGATTAATGTCAAAAGATTGATTGATTGATGATTGATGAACAATGTATATGTATTTTCCTTGTTAATAATGATAGATGTCAACTGGAAACCAAACGATGAAGATGGATCAATGAGTTGTCATTGATACATGATGAAGATAGATTCTTTCATATATTATGCATAGCTTGATGACTCATTAATTGTCTTGTCATGATTAACAAGAAGTACAAATGGATGAAATCCAAAGTGGTCCCCTTATGGTGAAATCCCTCACGGGAAGATGCTTTGTGGTTGGAGGACCCATGTTTGTATGTGGAATAATGAGATGAAGATCAAGAAAATTGTTTCTGAAACTATCCTAGATGGATAGTTCTTGTCATGCCATTTCCGGTGGTATGTGGAAAGTCACATAACTCCTCACAGTTTGAGAGTTATGGCCTTACGAAGTTGGAGGACCCCCATATGAAGGCTTGAAGCCCCCAAGGTCAAAGAAGTCAAAGTGACCTAAAAGAAGAAATCATTATTTAAATGATAAAGTAAAGTGACAAAGTCAAGGTGGATTATTTAAATAATAAAGGGAAGTAACAAAATCAAAAAAGATTATTTAAATGATAAAGTATTGGAGAACTTTCTATTTATGGAAAGTGGTTAAACCTAAAATAAGGAAAATAGGTTAAGTGACCTAGAAATAGGTTAAGTGATCTAGAGGATGAAAGTATAAATAAGATAGTTATGGACTCTTGCAAAATATCCTTTTTTGTGGATCAATGGAGAGCTTCTTGTGAGATTATCTTTTGGAGTATTGATAGAGAGATTTTTGTGAGAGCATCTTTGGTGTGGATCTCTTGAGCATGATTGAATCTCTATTCTGAGAAAGAGAGAGTGAGAAGGATCTCATGGACGCATCAAAATTTCAACAATATCAAATATCTTGATGGAAAAGGTCTCGAAGCTTCAGAAACCCTAGATTCTGAGGTGTACGCGGGCTGTAATGGGCCAGAGCGCATACATATGTGGGCTGTATGAGGACAGGGCACGTACAGTGGATAAAATCATGAAGATTTGTGTTTGAGATGATGAATGGCTATTGAATACTGAAGCAGGTTCCAGATATGCATTCTATGAGCTCAGATCTGTCACTGAGACACTGATATGGTTACATTATTGCCTTGATGGATAGTATTGTTTGTTGTGTTGTGAATGCTTAGGGCATTATTGGTATGGTTGTTGTGATGTGGTTTATGTTGGTTGATGGAGTGAGAAATACTCTTGTGATTCAGTTGTGATATTATTTCTATGGTATACTAGTTCCTTATACATGATTGAGTTGGCATTCATATTGATTGGTTGTGGAGCATGAGTAAGCTATTGGAGAGCTTGGATGTGTTGTGACTGGTTGGTGGTCAGTTTGGACAGTGAGAGACAAAAGAGTATGATAAATTGATTGTAGAGGGTCTGAGTTAATCTTGAAGGATAAACCCTAATAGCTCAGAAGATATACGTAGGTTGTTGTATACACTGTCTGCTTACATACGCGGGTTGTAGTGAGTCGGGGTATGTACACACGCGGGTTGCACTACTAACAGGTAATGTACCTATTGCAGATTGATATCTGTTGAGGATTGTTGCCTCATCTCAGTTGGTGCTGAGTGTGTAAGCTAAGTCTTTCATGATAGAGCTAGTGCTCTTGTAGAGTTGTACTCTATTCAGTTGTTGTTGAAAAACCTCTGGATTGTCGTCCATAATAAAAAGAAATATTGTACATACATCTTGTATTCTTTGTGTTCCTTTTGGTGATGACTTGTTGATGATATATTGTTGATATATGTTACTGATATATGTTCACATCTAACTGATTATAAATGAAAACAATGGGTAATGAGTAAATGATTGAATGTTAACTAAAAATTTTTGCGTAAGAGAGAAGTTTTGGGAAAAGAGCCCCACACTCATTCACCCCCCCCTCTAAGTGTGGTAGGTGTGTCCAAAAATTGGTATCAGAGTGGGCCTTCACTACAAGCCTTAACAAGCTTGAAGGAGACCCATAGACACACAAATGGATGATGAAGTTCCAATCCTTGATGAGGAAAACTATTCTACTTGGAGAATAAAGATGAGAATACATTTGAAGGAAATGAGAGTAGCTATTTGGAAGGAAACCATTGGTGGATCAGTTTCATTGAAGAACAAGTCAAAGTTTGCAGCTCAAAGGGAAGGAAAGAAGAATGATGCATTGGTTCTCAAGACCATTCTTAGTGGACTCTCAAGCCCTATAAAAGAGAGCATGGGACAATGCACTTCCACCAAGAATCTATGGCTAAAGCTAGAGGAGACATATCAAAGCAAGAAGGAAAAGGAAGATATTGAAGATCACTCCATCAAGATCATTAAAGGTAAATAATATCTAAAAACCCTTGATTGTATTATTTATAAATGTGATCTTGAAAACATTTCAAGTGAAGATAAAGAATCAAGTGATGATAGCACAAATGAAGATCTTGAAGAAAATCTATTAAAACTTCAAAATGAAGTTGAAGAGGGTTTATATAGATATAGAAGTGATCATTATTATATAGACTATAACTATCTTGAACAAGAAGAGAGAAATAAGACTCAATTAGAAGAAAATGAAGAAGAGATCACAAGACTAAAGAATGGAAAATAAAATATAAATATAGATGATGAGATTAACAAAAGTTTTGAAACCATTGTTCATCTCAAGRCCCAAATTGAAGAAGCCAAAAGAATAGAGGAACTATTGAAGAATCAAATAAATGAAAAGGAAGAGACATGTTGTAAGTTAGAAGCTGAAATTGTTGACCTTAGAAAGAAGGTAGAAAAGTCAAACAAATTCTTGAATAGCTCATGAATCTTGGATGAGATCTTGGAAAGTCAAAGATCACCATGTGATAAATCAAGTCTTGGATACAAAGAAGAAGCTACACATGCTAAAGCAAGCACCTCAAAGAAGAATGAAGGTAAGTCCATCAAAGAAGGAAGACAATGTTGCAAAGCAACCATCTACACAAGGCAAAGAAAATTTCAAAAGAACAAAGCAAAGAAGACATCAAAAAGCTATTCTTGGGACACCAAAGCAAAGGTATGAAAGTATTTTTCATGGGAATTGTTATTCATGTAATGGATATGGTCACAAAGCTTTTGAATGTAGATCTTATGAAAGGAGATATAATCGAAGATTTTATAACACCATGAGGTGTTGGAGATGTGATAAAGTAGGACACATTGTTGTTCACTATAACACCATTAGATGCTACAATTGTAGTGGATTTGGCCACAAATCCCAGGAGTGCTGGAGCACAAGAAGAAATTCCATGATGAGGAATTCAAATAGCATGGCTAGAAGAAGGAACGAAGTTAGAAAGAGAGACATCTTTGAAAAGATGGATGCTCAGAGCTCAAGTTTTGAGGAGCAGGGGCATCTACAGAAGTGGGTGAAGAAGACAGAGTAGCCAGATCAGAATGAAAGACTGAAGGGAAGATCAAGTAAGTCATCTACTGAAGCATACGCGGGTGTCAGTGGTATCAGTCACGTACATATGTAGGCTGACCTTGTATAGGTTGCATACATACGCGAGTTGTTGTGCAGTAGACCGTGTATATGTGGTAAAGCCTTGGGAAAAAGGCTATGCACATGGGTTGCAGCTTGATGTGATGATATAACTCTGTGTTGCAGGGTATAACATTGTTTATTGCAGGTTCTGACACTGTTTGTTACAGGCTTTCATGGTTCTATGTTATATCATGTAAGGTGACGATGTAAAATAAATCTTGGGTGCATGGCACTAACCCATGAGTATGGATTGATGTTGACTTGTTGGGGTACATGGATGATGTATAGTATGGCACAAGTTTGATGCATGAACAGGTCCAAGGATCGTCATTGAAAGAGAAGTTGATCTATGATCCAGTTGAACAATAGCAATTGCATGTTGATCATATTGCAGAGGAGATAGGGGGAGACATACCCATAGGGGGAGTCATTCTTCTTCCCATGATTCTAAGAGGAGATACTTATCAGATGCATACCTAGAAAAGAGTCCTATATTTGATGAAAGAGCACAGAGGCATACTTCCAGGGGGAGCAATGATCATAGGGGGAGTATGAGAAATGTATTTTCAACATTACATCATATTGATATCCCTTCCTCAAAAGGAGAAAGATTATTTAGCGGCAACAAGATGGGAGGAGCAGCCCGAAGGAGAGTTCAAACAAGGGGAGCAGCCCCAAGAGGAGAATGGCCCTTTGCCATTGATGTCAAAGGGGGAGAAATGGTCACATTGATGTGATTGATGTTTAGTAATGGGGAGAGATAGTCATATTGATATGTTTAATGACTATTGATGTACAACATGCCTTATCTACATGTTGACATCAATAATTGGTAATTGGTGTTGACATCAATGTTTGGTATTGCCATCAATGCCAAAGGGAAAGATTGTTGGATAATGTTGTCATTGATGCCAATGGTTTGATTGATTGATGTCAAAAGATTGATTGATTGATGATTGATGAACAATGTATATGTATTGTCCTTGATAAGAATCATATATGTCAAGTGGAAACCAATCGATGAAGATAGATCAAGATGCATAGATGAAGATGGATCAATGAGTTTTCATTGATACATGATGAACATAGATTCTTTGATATATTATGCATAGCTTGATGACTCATTAATTATATTGTCATGATTAATAAGAAGTACAAATGGATGAACTCCAAAGTGGTCCCCTTATGGTGAAATCCCTCACGGGAAGACGCTTTGTGGTTGGAGGACCCATGCTTGTATGTGGAATAATGAGATGAAGATTAAGAAAATTGTTGGTGAAACTATCCTAGATGGATAGTGCTTGTCATGCCATTTCTAGTGGTATGTGGAAAGTCACATAACTCCTCACAGTTTGAGAGTTATGGCCTTACGAAGTTGGAGGACTCCCATATGAAGGCTTGAAGCCCCCAAGGTCAAAGAAGTCAAAGTGACATAAAAGAAGAAATCATTATTTAAATGATAAAGTAAAGTGACAAAGTCAAGGTGGATTATTTAAATAATAAAGGGAAGTGACAAAATCAAGAAAGATTATTTAAATGATAAAGTATTGGAGAACTTTCTATTTATGGAAAGTGGTTAACCCTAAAATAAGGAAAATAGGTTAAGTGACCTAGAAATGGGTTAAGTGACATAGAGGATGAAAGTATAAATAAGATAGCTATGGACTCTTGCAAAATATTTTTTTTGTGGATCAATGGAGAGCTTCTTGTGAGATTATCTTTTGGAGTATTGATAGAGAGCTTCTTGTGAGAGCATATTTGGTGTGGATCCCTTGAGCATGATTGAAGCTCTATTCTGATAAAGAGAGCGTGAGAAGGATCTCATGGACACATCAAAGTTTTGGCAATATCAGAGATCTTGATGGAAAAATTCTCGGAGCTTCAGAAACCCTAGATTCTGAGGTGTACGCGGGTTGTAATGGGCCAAAGCGCGTGCATACAAGGGCTGTATGAGGAGATGGCGCGTATAGTGGATAAAATCATGAAGATTTGTGTTTGCG
>ML782058.1:22236-39968 GCA_009831015.1 Picea engelmannii | reverse complement strand
TTAAGTGTCTTTAGCATCCTTGTGCTAAAATGTTGAAATCTTTTTGCTCATTTTCCCTAGCTCATAAACTCCAATTTCCTTATTGAGTCAGGAAGAGTCTTAATTCATGAATATTTTTCTCCAAAAACCTATGGCCTTTGTCTCTTTTAGCTACAATACAAAAATGCAACAAATTGACAAACCCCTATTCTATGCTTTGTATCTTCAAATATATTTTATATTTGAAAAATATCACATTACTGAAGATATGAGGTAAATGATTTTTTAATGACCTATGCCTCAGTTATGCCTAAACTACATATTGCTTAGAATTATTGCATATTGTCTAAGCATAGATTTTTCTAAAACCCAAGCCACATGCTTATTTCTTACACTAGCCACACAATAAACCTACATGTCAACACACAAGGCCCAAACTCAAAGCCGAGTTCATATGCTAAATCAAGCTTATCAATATGTCAACTCCCAAGTCATGTTCACATGTCAAAATACGAGGCAAACAACTAATTCAACACCCAAATTCAAGGCATGGATGTGCAAAGTGTAGTGCGTTGCCAAATTTTCTGGGCATTGTGTTTTCCCCTGGGCACTGTGTTTTCCCCTGGGCGCTATGTTTTCTCCTATGCACCGTGTTTTCTCCTAGGAACAGTGTAATGATGGGCACTTCACAGAGCGCTACCAAATTTTTTGACAGGCGCTACCTAATTTCCGGCAGAGATGAAATTTGCTCAGAGATACACCATCTGTGAATTACTCCTTCAACAAATTCAAGCAAGACTATATTCCTTCTGTCTTTTATCTTGGCCCGCGAGTAAATATGCATGACTTCTTCCACAAGAAAATAGAGTGTTCTTGATTCCTAAGTTATGCGTGCAGATAACAACGCTTTTGCAAATGATATGAGATCTATCTTGAAGATTTTGGATATTTCGTTAATGTATGCATTAACAGGTTCCTTGCAATGCTCATGATAGTCAATACCAGGTTCTTGGATGGAAGAATATGGAAGCAAAGATAGGGATGAAACATTGTGCAACATACTAAGGAAAGAAGTTTGTCTGTACAAATACCATAACAAAATTAAGATTTCATTTTCGCAGTTTTGAAAAACACCAGAGTCTGCATACAAGCATAGCATAGTGGCACTACATAAAGGCGCTACCTAATATTTCACAGAGAATAAAGGTTGGCACGCATACACAACAAGGCCAACAAATTTTTGGATGGATGATGATGGAGAAAATTGCAGTGCAACAGCTGGCATCATGAGGACAACCACATGCTATTGAAAGACACATGGCTAACAAGGAGCTGCACAACAAAGGGGAATCAAATCAGTTTGAAAGTTGGTTGGATTAGTCACCAACATTTTCCTGTTTTTTAGCATAGTTTGTTAGCCAAGTTGTTAGATGAAATAAACTCTTAGATATTTTCAAGGGAAGGAGGCCAACTCGTACCTCCAACTTTTGCCTCCCTTTTTGTTTTAAATAGATAGTTGAAATTCTTTAGTAAAGGTTCAAATGGTTGAGCTGGGGCTCCCAAGTTGTAATCTTTTGACTGAGTTGTTTGTGTTCTAGTTATGTACAAGACCTGAGAATTTTTTACTAGTAGAAGTCATCTTCTCTTCATTTTCTTATTTCTTCTTACTCTGAATGCTCATTAATGGAGGATCCTTATGAGATGTTATAGCTTTATTATAATGCATGTTTGATTATGATGCTACTGTAAATTTTTTCAGGGTTTGAAAGTTTGGTTTCAAGAGGATCTTGTGACTGATCTTTTTCTTCACCTAGATGCTAGAAGGCATGATGCTTATAACATACTTTTTTTATTCTTCTCATCAAATATTTCCTCTACCTAGATATATCCTTAAACAACTGACTGAAGCTAATCAAGACCTCATTTGTTTGTGCATGCTTGCCCAGATTTCTGAGTTAAAACCTTATTATTCTGAGTCTTTTCCATTTGACCTTCTAAAAAGTCATTTACATTTACAAATATTTAATGTTACCAAGTTCACTTGATTACAGTCTAGGGTGAATTTTGGAGTGATAACATAAATGGCACCGTTGTCAGGGATGGATTTGAGTATATTTAAGAGTTCCCTGGGAAGAACGACATAGATCAAGCTCTTGAGAGTAGACAAGAGAGGGATACATAAAATTGAATGTAATCATCTACCTTGCGACTCCACAATCAAAGACTCCACTAGGGAGGATCTTGTTGACAGAAAGATGACCAAGTATCAGTTTATGAGCCTTCTTCATGAGCTATTGTTGCTTTTTATTAGCTCACTTTTACTTTTCCCTTCACGAATTAAAAGGATCATCTTGTGTTTTGTATATTCGGCTGACCATCAATCTTCTTTTATATATCCATCCTTGGAAGAAGAAGACCTCCCTTCTGCCTTTGTTGTAGATATTGATTGGATACCTTCACCTCATCCTATTCACAAGGATGAACTCTGTATTGAAATCCCTCATGAAATTGATAGGCCTTCTCAAGTTTCATCACCTTCTATTGTTACTATTGAACCTTGCCATCAACTTGTTAAGCCTCTTATCCAGCCCACTATTTTTCAAACTCAAATTAGAGATAAGATTTTCAAACCTTTAAGGCTGCCATATCATATTCATCCTTATCCTCTTGATTTCTTCGAGTACTTTCCTTGGTTTTTTGGAGAGGATCATGTTACAACTGAGAGGCATGTGGAGGCCTTCGAAAAATTTATTGATTAGTTTGAGATAGATCATGAGGATGTTACCATGAGGTTGTTCTCCAAATCCTTGTTAGGAGATGTTGTTGTATGATTTAAGGGTTTGAGCGTTGACTCCATTGGTTCCTGGATTGAATTATGTGATACTTTTTTAAAGTGTTGGGGTGAGAACAATTCATTTGATCAGTACCTACATGAGTTCACTACTTTGAGAAGGGGAAAAATGAAGTTATGTTTGTTTTTAATCGAAGGTTTTACAACTTGTGTTACAGCCTGCCCCTAGAAATTAAACCTTCTGAGACTGCTACCATGGTGTATTACATAATGTCTCAATATTCTAACCTTATTTTGTATCTTAGGGAAAGAAAATCGACATCTTTATCACAGTTATTTATGGATACTGAGGAAGTGGAGGAGAACCTTCGAGCTCGTGGCAGGATTCAAAGTCAACATCATGTCAACTATGAACATGAGGTAGATTTTATTTGTTGTCCCTATGAAGAAAATATAGTGGATTATTTGGTCCTCAAAGCATGGATCTTTAACAACCTTTCCTCTGAGGAAGCCACTGTCTCAAAAATTCACCAAGAGCAACTTGTTGTTGACAAACACTTTGATAATGAATACCTTGTTGTTAGAGAGCATCCTAAAACAAGACATTCTGAATGTCAAGAGTCAAAGGTGTGTTATGGACAACCTATTTTTGATGGAAATACCAGTGATGGTGATGAACAAAATTTTTCTATGGTTTGTTTGGAACCTCTTGGAACTATTCCTGTATATGATGATTATGCTCATGATCCTTGTAAATGCTATGGAGGTGTTGAAATGGATTTTCATATAAATCTAATCTCTTATCCATCACCAACAAATGAATAGTCTTGTCTTAATAAAAACCATATGTATGAGCAACAAACTATCCCCACGGTATATGCAGAAATGATCAACAATCAACCAACAAGTGGTTCTGAAGTTACGAAGTAGCTATTCGACCCACAAATCCCTATATATGTAATTCAAACAAGTGTTCCTGTAGAAGACATCAAACAAACTGTCAACAACTTTGAAACAATGGAGGTAACCTTTCATAAATTAATCAGGCATTGCTTTCAGTGTCATGACCCTGTCAATGAGTACATATAGTTACACTTTCAAATGATTTGGAGCATGTAGACTTAATCTTTTTATCAGCATTTCTAGGTGAGTATGGTTTCTTGAATGAATTTTTATCACTGTTGTTACATTTCAAAAATCAGTTGTTGATCAGTGACAGAGATGAGGTTTCTTCAATTTTAAAACTGCTTGAATGGTTGTTATGGAAGGTAGAATTTACCTAACCAATTGCAGAGATGGTTAGAGTAGAGTAGGTTAGGAAATAAGCTCACTACTCAAGCATTTATTTTCTTCTAGTTTGCAGTAGAAATATCAGTCAGCTTGTGTGGATAAAGGCCAGTTTTGAAGGTATACAAAGATTAGTTGCATAGGTCTTGAGAGTTTTCAGAGATTGGTTTCACAGGCCAGATGACTCCATAGCTCAACAGATAAGGCAACTGGAACGACTAGATTCTTGGAGCCTCACAGGGAGGTCTCCATCCTAGTTGGAGCCAAATGTTAGCACTCAATTTTTATGGATATTTTAAGTGTCTTTAGCATCCTTGTGCTAAAATGTTGAAATATTTTTTCTCATTTTCCCTAGCTCATAAACTCCAATTTCCTTATTGAGTCAGGAAGAGTCTTAATTCATGGATATTTTTCTCCAAAAACCTATGGCCTTTGTCCTTTTTACAAACAATACAAAAACGCAACAAATTGAAAAACCCCTATTCTATGCTTTGTATCTTCAAATATATTTTATATTTGAAAAATCTCACATTACTAAAGATATGAGGTAAATGATTTTTAATGCCCTATGCCTAAGTTATGCCTAAACTACATATTGCTTAGAATTATTGCATATTGTCTAAGCATAGATTTTTCTAAAACCCAAGCCACATGCTTATTTCTTACACTAGCCACACAATAAACCTACATGTCAACACACAAGGCCCAAACTCAAAGCCGAGTTCATATGCTAAATCAAGCTTATCAATATGTCAACTCCCGAGTCGTGTTCACATGTCAAAATACGAGGCAAACAACTAAGTCGACACTGGAATTCAAGGCATGGATGTGCAGAGTGCAGTGCACTGCCAAATTTTCTGGGCGCTGTGTTTTCCCCTAGGTGCTATAAATTTCCTGGGCACTGTGTTTTCTCCTGGGAGCAGCGTAACGATGGGCGCTGCACAGAGCGCTACCGAATTTTTTGGCAGGCGCTACCTAATTTTTGGAAAAGCCGAAATTTGTGCAGAGATACACCATCTGTGAATTACTCCTTCAACAAATTCAAGCAAGACTATATTCCTTCTGTCTTTTATCTTGGCCCGTGAGTAAGGATGCATGACTTCTTCCACAAGAAAATAGAGGGTTCTTGATTCCTAAGTTATGCGTGCAGATAACAATGCTCTTGCAAATGATATGAGATCTATCTTGAAGATTTTGGGTATTTCTTTAATGTATGCATTAACATGTTCCTTGCAATGCTCATGATAGCCAATACCAGGTTCTTGGATAGCAGAATATGGCAGCAAAGACAGGGATGCAACATTGTGTAACATACTAAGGAAATAAGTTTGTCTGTACAAATATCGTAACAAAATGAAGATTTCATTTTTGCAGTTTTGAAAAACACCAGAGTCTGCATACAGGCGTACCACAGTGGCGCTACATAAAGGGGCTACCTAATATTTCACAGAGAATAAAGGCTGGCACACATACACAGCAAGGCCAACAACTTTTTGGATGGATGATTATGGAGAAAATTGCAGTGCAACAACTGGCATCATGAGGACAACCACATGCTATTGAAAGACACATGGCTAACAAGGAGTTGTACAACAAAGGGGAATCAAATAAGTTTGAAAGTTGGTTGGATTAGTCACCAACATTTTCCTATTTTTTAGCATAGTTTGTTAGATAAGTTGTTAGATGAAATAAACTCTTAGAGATTTTCAAGGGAAGGAGAACAACTCGTACCTCTAGCTATTGCCTCCCTTTTTGTTTTAAATAGATAGTTGAAATGATTTAGTAAAGGTTCAAATGGTTGAGTTGGGGCTCCCGAGTTGTAATCTTTTGACTGAGTTGTCTGTGTTATAATGGTTATGTACAAGAAATGAGACACTTGCGACACTTGTAATGATGACAATAAGTCATCATTGAAATGAGTAATTTTGATGTGTAATAGCGGGTCCGTTGAAGCTGGTGGACCACGCCAAATCTATCCACATACTAATCGACAAAACTTTAATACTCACACCATAATACTCCCTCCAGAACTTGGTGGACCTCCTCCCTCCTCTACGCCTTAATACTCACGCCATAACCAATGGGCCAACGACCCTTACATTGTAATGAACGCTGCCCTTTTTACTTAAAAGTTGAATCCGTCGAGCCCAGGGAGGAGGTGCATGTGTGGTACAACCAAGGGCATGCAATTTGAGGCAAGAACAACAACATTAATTGCAGGTTGCAAGAGCACAGAAAACGAGAAAAATTTCTTCTTGGGTCTGGGAGTGTCAGAGTCGGATCGAGGCGTGGAGACAGTCATTTTTGGGTAATTCAATGCCATGAATTCAATGGTGTTGTTTGTTTTCTGATCTGAGCATTATTTTTGTAGGTTGATTCCAGAATGAGGTATACTTATGTATTTTTCCAAATTATTTTGTTGAGTTAATGAAAAATCCTACCCATTTGAGACCAAGACCCGGAGACGTAGTCCACCAGGGACGAATCCCGTTATCAAGTTGTTGTGTTTAGATTTGATGCTTATGTCTCTTCATTTTTTTTTATCTTTTCCTTCTTTAATGGTGGACTTTAATTTATGTTCATTTAATGCAATTCTTGATAAGTCACTTGATGAAAAGATCTTGGATCAATTATACATTGAATATCATCCTTGAGTGATATGGGTAGTAGATGGAGAGATTATTACTCACAACATCTATTTTGTCTATAGTGCAACATGGATGCCTCTTAATGTTATGTTCTATGGAGTTATTCCTCTTTATGCTATCTGTAGTTACCGAAATGAAACAATATTCCTTACACTATTTCAATTCCATAGTAAACTAAGAAGGTATGTGTCTCTTAGCCATACATTTTTATGGAGTTATTCCACTTAATTTCATTATCTCCCTAGTTAACGCAATGATATGAATCATTACTTTACTTTTGAGGGGAAGAAATTATGGAGTTATGTCTTCCTTTTATGGAATTATCTATCTATAAGTTCATGTGTTACTAAAAACATATAATTCAATATGTTGTATACACATTTTATCCATTAGGGGTCATTAAAGGACCTTCATGGACTTATGATTCACCTTTCTTGCACTTTCTGATGCTCCCAAAAGACTAGAGAGGATTTTTATTGACTTAATTAAGTGTGCTAGAATACTAGTAGGATATAATTTTAAAAAGTTGTTTATTCTCTTTATTATATATCTAGTTATCAAATACAAGTCATTACTTAAAATATATCCTCCATAGATTAAAAAACAAGAGACATTAGTTTATGTGTTTTTATTCATCTCTAGTTACTGAAATGATGTGATCCATTACTTATTAATGAAAGAGATATAGGAAAGCCAAGGAGTTAAGTGAAACAACCTCTAATTTACAATGTATTTCTTTAGAATATTGATTCATATGGTGATGGTTACTAGATATATAAGAAAGAGGGTCTTTAGACACTTGACCATGGGAAAGGAAAAGAGTGACTTTATTTTTCCTACGGACAATAACTTTTAGCTTCTCACTTTATTTTTCCCTAGGAAATTGATGGAATTAAGACACTTAACCAAAAGTAGAGGAACATAGTTTCTCAACTAATGTTATGTACATACATGCACACCCTCACCCCTCGAGATGGTGATTGGTGGAAAGGTATGGGTGTGTATGTGTGTGCTAGCATTGTTATTCCCCATGGTGGGAAAAGTGAACACATTAACACCATCACCCCTTGAGAGGGTGGGTGGTTGAGGGATGAGGGTGTGCATGTGTGTACATACCACCCATCCAATCACAAAAATTCACACATTCATCCTCCAAGAGAGTGGGTTGTGGCAAGGTGAGAGTTATATGCACCCTCACATATCAGTAGGGTGGGTAGTGGAGAGGTAAGGATTTGCACGTGTGTGATTTAACCCTCACCATCTTGACAAAAAAACACTTGAACAACCTAAGAAAACACATGAACACACTCAAACCACTACCACCCACCCTCTCCAGGGTGATGATGTGCTAGTCTATGCTTAGTAGGAGAGTGAGGGTGTGCATCTGTAGGTTTCCATGAGTGTGTTCTTGTGTGTGTTTGGTGGGGAGAGTGAGGGTTTGCATGTTCCCATGTGCAATCCATCACCCTCTCACATGGGGGGATGAGGGCATGCATGTCCATGTGCTTGTGTGCAAGCCACAACCCACCACCCTATTGAAGGGTTAGGGTGAGAAAGTTTCACTATAACATGAGACCACATTTTTACCTTAGTTTCAATGAGTATTATTTGTTCACTTGTTTAGGTCAAAATTTTATTATCAACTTGATCAATTTTGCATATGAAATTTTTTTGACTAGATCTACGTAGGCATTTTTGTATGTTGTTATTCCAATAAAAATAATGGCCAAACCATGGGTTGTAATATTTTATTACCTCAAAATTTATTACTTACACCATTTTTAATAGTTACACATGAATATGTCACTATTGGCATGTATAACCCTCATCTCCAACTCCTTTCCACCATCATATGACCTCAAACTTGTGTACATTAGCCTATTCAACTGATGAAATTGACAAAAATTGGCTAGCATAGATATTAGGCCCATTGTGTGTGCTTCGGTTCACCAAATAATTGTATGCAAACTCTGCCTGTGGCAATACTTTGTCCCAGCTGCTATGGTGCTCTGTCACCAGGCTCCTCAACAAGTCTCCCAGACTTCTATTTACCACTTTCGTTTGTCCATCCGTCTGAGGATGATAGGCAGAACTAAACATCAAGTTAGTTCCCATCTTCTAACAGAGTGTCCTCCAGAAATGTCCAATGAATTTCGTGTCCCTGTCCGAAACAATGCTTTTCAGCAATCCATGGAGTCAAATGACCTCCTTGAAAAACAAATTCGCAATGTGGGTCGCATTGCTGGTCTTCTGGCATGGAATGAAATGCGCCATCTTTGAAAAACTTTCCACCACCACAAAGATTGAATCTACCCCTCTTTGTGTCCTAGGTAATCCCAATACAAAATCCATGCTTATTGCCTCCCATGGCCTCTTTAGTATGGGAAATGGCTGATAAAACCCTGCATTCTGCTTTCTCCCCTTGGAATGCTGACAAATCCGACATCTGTCAACAAACCGCTTGACCTCTGACCGCATCCCTGGCCAAAAATATGATTCGCTCAGCTTCGAGAATGTTTTGTCTTGGCCAAAATGACCTGCCAAGCCTCCACTCTGCTTTTCTCTCAACATGTTCTCCCTCATGGAGCAATTTGGAATACACAACTGATTGCCTCTGAACAATAATCCCTCCTGGATCATATAATCTATCCATGGACTTCTGTCTCTGAGAACTGGATTCTCAGCTGCCTCATATGCCTCTCCAAAGTCTGTATCTCCAACATACATGTCCCTAAGATTTTCAAAACCCAATATCTTGACTCAGAACTCCTGCAGCAACAAACACTTCCTGCTCAAAGCATCAACCACTTTGTTAGCAGTACCCGAAATGTGTTTAATCACAAATGTAAAATTCTGCATATACTCTACCCATCTAGCATGTTTCTGATTCAACTTCTCTTGTTGACTCACAAACTGCAATGCATGATTATCACTGTATAATACAAATTCCTTCGGGATCAAGTAATGCCTCCACTTCTTCAGCGCCTGTATGATAGCATAAAATTCTTTATCATACATGGAGTATTTTAGTTTCGCCTCATCTAGCTTCTCGCTGAAATATGCAACTGGTCTGTCTTCCTGACTCAAGACCGCTCCTATGGCATACCCACTGCCATCACATTTCACCTGAAATGTCTTTTGGAAATCCGGCAACACCAACACCGGTTGTTCCATGATCTTCCGCTTCAACAGATTGAAGCTTTTCTCCGCCTCTGTTGTCCAATGAAAAGACTTATGCTTCTTCTTCATTGTATCCATCATCGCTGCACTAATCCCACTGAAATTCCGGTAGAAACTAGCCAAACCATGAAAACTTCTCACCTCGAAAATATTTCGCGGTGATGGCCAATTTTTAATTACTTCTACCTTATCCGGATCCATCCTCAATTCATTCGCCGATATGACAAATCCCAGATAGATGAGCTCTGTCTTCATGAATGAGCACTTCTTCATGTTGATCAACAACTTCTCCTGCTGTAGCTTCCTCATCACAATGGCCAAATGCTTCAAATGTTCAGCCTCTGATTTACTGTAAATCAGTATGTCGTCCAGATACATAATGACAAATTTCCCGATGAACTCCCTCAGGACTTCGTTCATCAAACTCATAAAGGTACTTGGTGCATTCGTTAATCCAAACGACATGACTAGCCATTCATACAACCCTTCGTTGGTTTTGAAGGCTGTCTTCCACTCGTCACCTTCCCTCATGCGAATCTGATGGTATCCGCTCTTCAAATATATCTTTGAAAAATATCTTTCCCCGCTCAGGCAATCCATCAGATCATCCATTCTCGGTAATGGAAACCTGTACCTGATGGTTATCTTGTTAATGGCTCTGGAATCAGTGCACATTCTCCATCCTCCATCCTTCTTTGGACTGAGTACTATCAGAACAACACACAGACTTAAACTTTCCCTGACTGATCCTTTGTCCCTCAAATCCTGGACTTGCCTCTTAACCTCCTCATTCTCTTGCGGCGTCAACTTGTACGCGGCTTTATTTGGAAAACTATCTCCTGGTATGAGGTCTATATGGTGACTCACACTTCTCATCGGTGGCAAAGAACGAGGTAATTTGTCCACTACGATGTCAGCGAACTCTTCCAGCAGTTCCTAAATCTCATCTGGTAAGTCATCCACCCCTGTGCTATTTAGAACAATCCTCGACTTTCTGACCACAAAGAATTGTGGATCTTCTTTCTTCTCCATCTTTGTGATAAGTTCCTTCCCACTCATGAGAAGTATTGTGTTGCTCACTTATGGCTTCACCTCCTTATCCTTTATCGGAAGCAACATATGGGTTCTCCCATTCTTCTCTAGGGTATATGTGTTCATTCTCCCATCGTGAATCACATTTCTGTCGTATTTCCATGGTCTACCCAGCAATAAATGACATACATCCATGGGAATAACATCACACAGAATCTTATCATTATATCCACCTATTTTGAATTCAACCAAGCACTGTTTAGTAACACTCACCTGGTGTCCTTTCTGTAGCCATGAAACTCTATATGGACTGGGATGATCAGTCATCTCCAGCTCCAACTTCTCTACCATCTCGGTTGAAACGAGATTATCCATGCTACCACTGTCTACGATAACCTTGCATACCCTGTCCTTGGTCTTGCACGCTGTTTTGAACAGTCTGGTCCTTTCAAATGGACTTTCTACCTCCTTCTCAGGTGTCAAAAGGACTTTATCCATCCCAAGCGATCTTCCGCCTTCTGCATCTTCGGTCTCAACATCCCGCCTCTCCGCTTCAGTGATGTGAGCTTCTCCCATGTCCTTCTTTTTCTCTGGACACTCAAATGACCTGTGCCCATTCCTCCCACATGTGAAACATGTGATAACTCCACCTCGGCCTCTTCCCCTACCTCTGGTACAAGGAAAAGTATTTGCGTCAGCATAATCTCCCTTCTGCTCATTATGCTTCCCTCTCTGTTCAATGTATGGTCCCTTCTGTGAGGTACCACCTCTTTCAATTTTACCCTGAGGCTTCTTCCATTCCTCCTTTGGCTTCTGGAATTTCTCCTGGGCAACTGCCTTGCCTCTGGGATGACTTCTGCCTCGCCCTCGCTGACCTTGTTTTCGGCTCAGCTTCTCCTCTGCTTTCAAAGCCATATGGTACGCATCTTCCATCGTCCTGATGGTAACCATACTTAATTCATCCTGAATGTCGTATCTCAGACCATTCAGATATCTTGCAACCTTCTCATCATCGCTCTCCCGATGACCTGCTCTGATGTTCAGTCGATAGAATTCCTCAGTGTATTCTTTCACTGTCATCAACTTCTATCTCAGGTTTTGCATCCTCCTGAATAGAGTAATTTGATAATCCCTTGGTATGAACTTCGCCTTCATTTTCGCGATCATTCGATCCCAATTTTTTATCTTCTGCTTGCCTTTGCAGTGTCTGTCATCTTGTAGCTCGTCCCACCACAATGCTGCATGTCCTTTAAAGCACGTAACAATGTGCTTAACTTTATTATCCTCTTCGATATCCTCATAATCGAAGTAGGTTTCAAGATCTCTAATCCAATCTAGCAGCTCCTCTGCATCTAGATTTCCTTCATAGACTAGAATGTCCATCTTGGCCTTCGCACCCATTCTGGAAATGGATTTGATCAACCGCTCGGTTGATGCATCTTCTACTGTGACTTCTTCTTCATGTCTAGCTTCCTCTTCAACTTCGGAATCACTGAAATCTCCAGCACCGACTCTGCGTCTTTGTGTTGTCTCCATGTCTTCGAGCCTTGCTCGGAGATCTCTCATCTGTCTCTCCATTTCTGGATTTCCTGCCGGCCTACCTCTTCTCCTTACTTCCCTGTCCTCTGGATCAGGTGACTGTGTTTCTCTTCTTGGCGGCATGGCGAATTTACTCCTTCTCTTCTTCTCTGCTACAGAAAGAAAAGATATTCCTTCTCTGATACCACTTGATGCACGACCCACACTCCTCAGAGCACGTCCTCTCTCACAGGACCTTCTTTCTCTTTGACCCGAAGAACTCAAGTTTCTTCTATTTCCCTTTCGGGAAATCTGCACCCACAGCTCTCTTCGCACGACTCCTCTTCCCTTGCTATCGAGGAATCAGAACTCACAGCTTCGTGAATTCACGGTCTATCTTTGGGTCCTCAAATCCCCGAGACCCGATGGCTTTGGTCGATGCTGACTTCCTCTCGCCTTGTCGGGACTTCTGTCCTTATCATGATCTCATCACTCGCGACACCAAGCGCTTGGCTTTCCAGTCCCTGATACACGAGACGCCGAAACACCGAACTCACTCCCTCGCTCCCTCGCAACTTCGCTTCTCGCGAGATTGAATAACTCCTATGTCAACTCCCGATGCCCCAGATGCCGAAACGTCGATATCTCGCATCACCTGTCACTTCGCCTGCTGTGGCCCACACTACTTTCGCAACTCTCGGGACTTTGCTTCTCCACTATCGCGATTCCCATGACTAATTCCCTGACTCTTTTCTCATGAAAACCCGATGGGCGATATCGCGATGGATCCAACAGCCCTAGCTGGCTTGGATCAATGGCTCGATCTATTCTGAGCTTAAAACCTCTCCACGCTTGCGGTGTAACTTTCCTGCAACTCCAAGAGATCCAACTATTCACTGAAACTCGCAAATTCTCTACGGAGAATACTGACCGTCCACTCTTCTTCTTCCACAAACCACGGTCAAGAAGTGTCTCTCCACGAGTCTTGTTCGCCAACCTACGTCTCTTCCTTGCAAACCTTCCAGGCACGACTTTCCTTCTTTGTCCTTCGACGAACTTGCAGGCCTATCCTTCCTGAGGTTTTCTCACTACTCTCGTGTCCCTTTGGGAACCTCTTGCACGCACTCCTTGTAGAAAATCTCCAACAACGACTAAGTGTTGAAGCCTTTTGACCCTGCGCACTCCTGCAGTAGCAGTCTTTCAATACTTTGCTCAGAATCACAACTCTGAGACTTCTTCTAGCCTATGCATGCCTTTCACGGCTCCGGTGCCAAATCTTCACTTCTTGGAACTTAGAACAAAAGTTATCTCTACCTAAACCCTCTGTCAACGCACTCCTTGCGGACAAAATCAACTGCACTCGTTGCAGGAATCCTCTGGTTCAGAGTAGAGAAACAATTGAAACTAATTCCTTCTGTCTTTCAGACTTCAATTCAATCATGAACTCACATACACAACATATAAAAGCAATGCATGAGAGGAAGCAAAACATCCATGAGCATAATATCAATACACAGAGAAACAACACAAACCATGAGATTGAATCAAAGCTTTCTTCTATTAATTCAATATTTGTCCATGGGTATTCTTCATACAATTCTCTTCATGCTCTTCTCTTCTTTCTCCTATTTGATAATGCTACAATGATACAATGAGGGTGTCTATATTCCGTTTCCCTCTTGGACTCTAAAACTATCAAATCTAGACTTAAAAATCCTATCTACCAGCATTAACTAAATTAAATGTCGACTATCTACCTAAGGACGAGAGCTATCCTCTCAAGGTCCATTACAATATACAAGTGCGCCTTCATAAATGGTTCATTAAAGACTTGCACAACAATTCCCAAAGTGTTTTCAAAATTTCGTGCTGGCTTATCCAGCTGTCTCCTGCCTCTGTGCTGGATCGCTTGATGAGTTGGCGATGCTCCTGCATCATACTCCTCGGCTTGAAAACTTTCATGGGATCCTGTCCATGAGCTCCTGCACAGTCTATCCATGCTTATGTATCATTGCTTCAGTTTCCCAACTGGCATCTTCCACTGGGTGGTTCTTCCACTTCACCAGATACTCAAAATACTGCTTTCGCCTAGTCTTCTTGCTCACTCGCTTGTCTAGTATGCGTACCATCTGTGGCTTCTCTGCAATCGGCATCTTCTTTCGCCACTGGACTTCTGGCTGTTCATAACTTCCAGTTCCTGCTCCCTTAGCCTTATATGGATATAAGTCTGAGACATTGAATGTCAGAGATATCCCAATGCCATCCGGCAACTCAATCTCATATGCATTCTCTCTGAATTTCTTCAGGACTCTGCATGGCCTGATTTTCTTCATTTTCAACTTGTTGTATGTTCCCCTTGGGAACCTTTCCTTCCTCAGATGTGCCAGAACTAGATCGCCAACTTCAAACTAAAGTTTTCTCCGATGCTGATCTTCTCTATGCTTATATTCCTGATTTGAATCTTGCAGTCACTGCTTCACCTTGCTGTGAAGTTCTTTCATCGCCTCTGCGAATTCTTCAGCGCTAGCACTGATAGTCGCAGTCTGTTCTGAATCTCTCAATTCAGAAACTCCTCTTGGTTGTGTCCCATATACAACCTGAAATGGAATTCGACCTATGCTTCGGTTCACCGAATCATTGTATGCAAACTCTGCCTGTGGCAATACATTGTCCCAGCTGCTATGGTGCTCTGTCACCAGGCTCCTCAACAAGTCTCCCAGACTTCTATTTACCACTTTTGTTTGTCCATCCGTCTGAGGATGATAGGTAGAACTAAACATCAAGTTAGTTCCCATCTTCCTCCAGAGTGTCCTCCAGAAATGTCCAATGAATTTCGTGTCCCTGTCTGAAACAATGCTTTTCGGCAATCCATGGAGTCAAATGACCTCCTTGAAAAACAAATTCTCAATGTGGGTCGCATCGCTAGTATTCTGGCATGGAATGAAATGCGCCATCTTTGAAAACCTGTCCACCACCACAAAGATTGAATCTACCCCTCTTTGTGTCCTAGGCAATCCCAATACAAAATCCATGCTTATTGCCTCCCATGGCCTCTCTGGTATGGGCAATGGCTGATAAAACCCTGCATTCTGCTTTCTCCCCTTGGAATGCTGACAAATCCGACATCTGTCAACAAACCGCTTGACCTCTGACCGCATCCCTGGCAAAAAATATGATTCGCTCAGCTTCATGAATGTTTTGTCTTGGCCAAAATGACCTGCCAAGCCTCCACTGTGCTTTTCTTTCAACAAGTTCTCCCTCATGGAGAAATTTGGAATACACAATTGATTGCCTCTGAACAACAATCCCACTTGGATCATATAATCTATCCATGGGCTTCTATCTATGAGAATTGGATTCTCAACTACCTCATATGCCTCTCCAAAGTCTGTATCTCCATCATACATGTCCCTAAGATTTTCAAAACCCAATGTCTTGACTCGGAACTCCTGCAACAACAAACACTTCCTGCTCAAAGCATCAACCACTTTGTTAGCAGTACCCGAAATGTGTTTAATCACAAATGTAAAATTCTGCATATACTCTACCCATTTAGCATGTTTCTGATTCAACTTCTCTTGTTGACTCACAAACTACAATGCATGATTATCACTGTACAATACAAATTCCTTCGGGATCAAGTAATGCCTCCACTTCTTCAACGCCTGTATGATAGCATAAAATTCTTTATCATACGTGGAGTATTTCAGTTTCACCTCATCCAGCTTCTCGCTAAAATATGCAACTGGTCTGTCTTCCTGACTCAAGACCGCTCCTATGGCATACCCACTGGCATCACATTTCACCTAAAATGTATTTTGGAAATCCGACAACACCAACACCGATTGTTCCGTGATCTTCTGCTTCAACAGATTGAATCTTTTCTCCACCTCTGCTGTCCAATGAAAAGACTTATGCCACTTCTTCACTGTATCCATCATCACTGCGCTAATCCCATTGAAATTCCTGATGAATTTCCGGTAGAAACTAGCCAAACCATGAGAACTTCTCACCTTGAAAATATTTCGCGGTGATGGCCAATTTTTAATTACTTCTACCTTATCCGGATCCATCCTCAATTCATTCACCGATATGACAAATCCCAGATAGATGAGCTCTGTCTTCATGAATGAGCACTTCTTCATGTTGATCAACAACTTCTCCTGCTGTAGCTTCCTCATCACAATGGCCAAATGCTTCAAATGTTTAGCCTCTGATTTACTGTAAATCAGTATGTTGTCCAGATACACAATGACAAATTTCCCGATGAACTCCTCCAGGACTTCGTTCATCAACCTCATAAAGGTACTTGGTGCATTCGTTAAGACAAATGGCATGACTATCCATTCATACAACCCTTCGTTGGTTTTGAAGGCTGTCTTCCACTCGTCGCCTTCCCTCATGCGAATCTGATGGTATCCGCTCTTCAAATCTATCTTTGAAAAATATCTTGCCCCACTCAGGCAATCCATCAGATCATCCATTCTCGGTAATGGAAACCTGTACCTGATGGTTATCTTGTTAATGGCTCTGGAATCAGTGCACATTCTCCATCCTCCATACTTCTTTGGACTGAGTAATGTTGAAACAACACACGGAATTAAACTTTCCTTGGCTAATCCTTTGTCCATCAAATCCTGGACTTGCCTCTTAACCTCCTCATTCTCTTGCGGTGTCAACCTGTTGTCAGGCTGCTAAATTGTAGCTTTTAAGTGTCCTGAATCACTAAATTGTCAAACCAGGGTTGGTATACTTCGAGATGATACACAGTATGTGCAGGCAAGAGTCTAGTCTTTATTCGAATGCTATCCTAAAAATAAAGCACACACCTATTCTAAGAATTTGAATCCTGATGACTAACTCAAAACTGAGCATTTCCTATGGAATCATAAACAGAAGCAAAACAGTCTAGTACTCAAAGGCTCAGATTGCTATTGCTGTTAAAAGCACACTTCTATAAAATCATTCTAACTCTATGTTTAACCCTCTACCATCAACATTATCATTTCGGTCATGACACACAGAGTAATGTCTGAACTGCGTTCATTCTGTGCGTACAAAACCAATCTAGTGCTATCTGCAGAGAGACAAATCTAACGCTATCCAATCTGGAAAACAAATCCAATGCTAAAGCAAATCTACTGCTAACTTCATAAAAGCAAATCTAGTGCTATCTAACTGGAAGACAATTCGAATGCTGTTAACTGGTACCAGGAGCTCTTAACTATAACCTGTCTATCCTAAACACACAAAACAACTATTGTTCAACCAAATGAAATGCATGCTATTCTAAGTTA
>ML782057.1:776675-791623 GCA_009831015.1 Picea engelmannii | reverse complement strand
TCTAAACCCATTTTGTTGGTGTACAAAGTTAGACTTTACCATAAACAAAAATGATCCTCCTCTTAGCATAGCTTTTCTTCCATGTATTATAGTTTGCATGTATTATTGAATAATCTATTTTTAAGATCATGGTTAAGCCATACATCAAATTGGTATGAGACTCTCTCCATCCAAAAATTTGATTGATAAAGTCTATTTAAGTATAATTCAAGTAATAATTTTGAAATTTCCTTTTTGACTTAGATATGAAGTTTTCTATTTGAATTAAATTTGAATATTTTTATTAATGTAAAGAGGTTATTCATTTTTTATATAAAATATTGTCTAAAAAAATAATATATTAATAATTGAAAAACCTATTTTATTTAAAAAATAAAATTATTTAATATAAAATTATTTTTCCATGATAATAATATTTTATGAAATCAAAGTGTTATAAATAAATAAAAGAAATCTAGATAAATATTATATATAATATCATTTCAATTCTTTAATATGTGTGTAATGTTAAGGTTGTCTTCATGTCTATTACGAATTTTTTAATATGTGTGTAATGTTAAGGTTGTCTTTATGTCTATTACGAATTTTTTAAGGTTTAGAAAATTAAATTGGTATAACATTCAACTTTTAACAATAGAATTTAACCATTTTGACCAGCGTTCTCTTATTAAGTTTTATCTCTTTTTCAATTATTTTGACTATTTCTTTTTCGTATATTATGTGGTTTTGAGAGTCGTTTTGAAAGTCAAGTTTAGGGTTTTGGTTTTTCGGGCTCTGCGGCTAGGTTTCGCTAGTCGCATCCCTAGACTCCATTCGAGATGCGAGCGCGGGCTAAAGACCCTTCCAGGGCGAGCGGGAATGGGCTTTGCGAGGGTTTAGACGGCGGCTGTGGAGGATACGGTGGTGGCGGTGCAGGCTTTCGGGTGGCGCGCGGGTGGCAGTGGTTCCTTTGCAGCAGCTGATAGGGGTTGAGGAGTATTGGAGCACGTTTTCTGGTTCGTTTCTCAGTGCCTGAGGCTGTCAAATCTTGTGAGACTCCTTTTTCTTTTCCGAGCAGCCTTCGTGGGTTCGAGGGCTTGAATCCGAATGGATGCTAGAGTTGGAGTTGTGCGGTGGTGGTGGCTTCAGGGATTTTGTTGCAGATGGTTTCTTGTTTTTCTCTTCGGTTTTCTGACCCTTTTGACCTCTTCCTCCTTGGTTTGAAGAATTTTTGGACCAGAGCTTTGAGGTCCAATCTGGGGGCGTGCGATGTTTTGGTTTACACTTTGAGGTCCTTTTGGGTCGAGCGGTGTTGGGAAAACACTTCGAGGTCCTTTGAGGGCATGCAACTATTGGTTTAGCTTCTTTTTCGGTTTCTGTTGGGGTTTTTTGCCCTGTTTATTGTATCTCTTTTTTGCAGCCTGCATGTTAGGATGTGTGTGTAGGTGTTTTTATTGAGCATGGTTTATAGACTAGTTATGATATGGACTCTTGTGGGGTCTGGAAGATGTAAACAATTATATTTTTACTAATATAATAACCTAATTTTTTACTGAAAAATCTAAAAAAAGAAAAAATAATAATAATAATAATAACCACTCTTTTTTAATCATATTAATTTTTTATGTTCTTAATGATAAATGGAATGTCCAATCAAAAAATTGGACATCTCAAAACCTCTTAGAATATTTTCTACTAATAATTGTAAAAGCCTACATTCTCAAATAAAATTTATTCTAAATATTAATCACAAGTATCTTTACAAAAATATTGAATCTTATTAAAAAAAAATAGAATTCCCTTTCTTAAAAAATAGAAAAAAAACATATATTATATTGAATCTTACCACCCACAAAAATATCGAATCTTAAACAACAACAAAAAATAGAATTCCCTTTCTTAGAAAGGTAGACAAAAAAAAATATTAAATCTTACCACCCAAGAAAGGGATGGAATTTCCCTTCTTAAAGGTAAAAAAAAACAACATATATTGAATCTTACCACCAAAGAAAGGGATGGAATTTCCCTTTTGAAAGGTAGAAAAACACACATGAAATTTGGAACAAATAATACTTTTTTTTTTCCAAGAAAAAATTATCTCAAATTTATATAGGGTATAAATTCGTTTACAAAGTCAGCAACACGCTGAGTCCATAGCAGTACTACTCCAACACCCATGCTCTGTAGCAAACAAAGCAACACAACCCAACACAACACGCAGGCTGTGAACAAGTGAAACAAAAAACAAGGCAGAAAAAAACCCATTAGAAACTAGCAAAAGAAGCTAAACCAGTAGTTGCACGCCCTCAATAGGACCTCGAAGTGTCTGATCAAACACCGCACGCCGCAACCGGACCTCAAAGTGTAGACCATAACACCGCACGCCCTAAAAAAGGACCTCAAAGCTCTGGTCCAAACCCTCAAGAAGGAATACAGAAAGAGGCACAGGAAAATGCTTTGGGAAAAAATGGCACCGAACAAGCTCCTCAGACCCTCTCGGCCCCTAACAGCAGCTGTAGGAAAAAAAGCGATGTCGTCAGCAGATAGGCCCCTCGCGCCCACAATGGCGCTCCACGCAGGAGCCTTCACTGCTGCCAACCGATCCTCCACCACCGCCGTTCAAGACCCCACCGTTCATAACCCCCCGTAGCCTCATCCTGACCGCAAAAAGAATGCCCTACCGGCCTCCAGTCGAAAACCCAGTAAAGATCCGGTCGCAGCCCACAGATAAGTCCGCACGCCCAAAGTATGGTGCTCCACCCGGTTGCCTGCAGCGCCGCCACCCAGATCCACCACCGACGTCGACCGTAGACCACTGAAGGCCGCTTCCCGCTCGCCCGCTCTGGAATGGGTACAGTCCGCCCATGTTCTTCACCACGAAGAAAAACCAGGGATGCGGCTAGCAAGACCTAGCCGCAGAGCCCCCGCAACATGGATGCAAACAAATAATACTTGGTGTGTAAGAAATACTTTTTAGTTTGTGTGGACATTAAATAAAGCCTTATAACTTTGGTGTTTAAGAAGTACACTTTAGGTCATGGGGGACATTAAATCAAAAGTATGGAAAAAGTTTTGGTGGTAAGTGAAGACATTTTACTTTATTGAAACACGCTCAGCCCATGATCGTGCGCGTATGAACACACTCGTACTTTTTATTTTCGTAACGGTGACCAATGGTTAACAAAAAAATTTCTAGGTAAGGGATCCGTATTACATCTTGGCCCGCCGCTATCAAATTTATTAATAAAAAAGATAATCTAATGTATAAGCAAATAACATTAGAAGCTTTGAACTATTCCATGGGGACTTTGGTCATGAATATGTTACCTCCTCCAAATCTTTTGAAACTCCAAATCCAAATCATATAAAAAGTTTATCAATATATAATGTATATTTTTTTATTATAATGGTGTTAAAATAAGATGTACATTACAATGCATTATGAAAATTTATATAAAAAAAATGTCGATGTTTAATTTAGTGTGTAAACGTTTTATCCTCTTTAAAATTTAGAAAAAAAAAATATTTTTTTTTTAACTTTTTTAATTTCTACATATTATGTTTATACATATTAATTAAAAAAAAGAAAAATAGTTTCATAAAAAATATATATACATATTAATTAAAAAAAAGAAAAATAGTTTCATAAAAAAAAAAAATTTAAGAGAAGTCTATTTTAACCTATTTTATTTATATCACTTTCAAAATAATTTCAATATTATAGATTTATCAACCATCACTTTCAAATTAATTTTACCATTGGAAATTGTTATTAACAAAGAAGTTAATGTCAATTGTGGTTTGTTAAGAAGTATATATTAATTGAATTTGGTCTATGTCGCATGGTCTGGACAAGAGATTGCCCTAGGGTTTCCGCAGTAGTCATGCTTAGAGGTTAGGTTTGATGATTGCAGTACTTTCTCCTACACCCGTACTAACCAGCCTTGATGATGCCAAGTCACCTTGTTTTCCCCTCTGCAACTGTGGAGTTTCTCTTTAGTCAAATGGTCGTATCTTACGTCTCAGCCTTTGTGGCGTGTTTCTAGGGTAGATGGCCAGTAGCATCGATCTTTTCTGGGTTGACGAGGACGAGTTGTGGGTTAAGGATGGCCTTTTCCTCCCCGACGAGACATACAAACTCATGTATGACTGTCATCGTCAGGTGTTGACTCCTCAGCTTCCTCTGCCTTCGACTGCAGTGCGAGCTACATCTCCATCCCATCACACACCTGTTGTTGTTAGCACTTTTACTCCTGCTTTAATCTCCCTACCAAATGTTCGACAGGTGCCTTCCTGACCCTTCGAATCTTGACCACCTGACACTCGTCACGTGCCCGACACGAGCCCTTCAGATAACCATCACTTTAGTGCATCCCCCGATGCAGACAATTCCTTTCTTACTCCCGCTCTAGATCCCTTACCTTGCTCTGGTTCCTCGCTACCGTCTTCTGCTCCCTAGGCCTCTCGCCTACACAGTTTCAGTGTTGGTCGCAATCGTTTCGTTGGTGTTACAGCTCGTACCAATCGGAAGAAAAAAATGTTGGAAGACCCGCGAAGACAAGCCTAGTTGTGTTCTCGGCTGGGATATTTCTATGGACAGAGTGTTAGGCCTCACGGAGAAATCTCTTGTAGGTAAGTTTTTTTACGCCGGGATGAGTATGCGCCAACTATCTGTGTGGATGATTTCCTTCTGGAAACCCATTCTTGGATACTACCCCAGGTTCAGTCTTCTTTCTAATCACTGGTTGGTATTCTACTTTCTTTCTGAAAGTGATCTTCTGTGTATTCTAGGCTTGCCATGGATTTTTGGCAAAGGTGTCGTAATGTTGAAAAGGCGGCTTCCGAGTTTCAATCCCTTACTAGAAAACTTTAGGAAAATAAGTTTTTGGATGCTTCTACCAGATTTTCCTATTGAGTTCTGGCCCATCCGGATTTTCGAAGCGATTGCAAACTCTGCTGGTAAGTTTACATATTTTGATGAATTGTCGCTTCGCAAACATAACAAGAGGTTATTTTGGCTCCTGGTCGAGCTTGACCTGGATAGAGGTCTTCTAGATGCTATAGACATCTCCATCGGGGATGTCCATTTCATGCAAGCAGTCGACTTTTGGAAGGAGCCTTTATGTTACCATGTATGCTGGAAAACAGGACATCTCAAGTCAAGTTGCCCGACTACCATGGTTCGATCTCAGATGCTTGATCCTTTTGCGACGGTTTATGTTTCTACAAAAGATTCGGAAGCGGGGCTTATCAACAGTGGCTCCTTTCTAGGTAAGATGTGCTTATTTTTCCCCTCCTTTTTCAATAAGCTCTCCTCAGCTAAATTTGAATACCTGAAGTGTAATGAAAATTGGGTTCTTGATTTATTTGGATATTTATGGGGCCTTCTCATGAAAAATCTTGAGAAGTCGGTCGATAATTGTGCTCTGCGGCCCATGGGATTTGACTTTGACAGTCCTGAAGCTTTTCAGTCTTCCCCCCTCCTGATGACGCTCCTTTGGACACTACGCCTCTCTCTGTTTTGGAACCTGAAGCGAACCATACTAAATACACTTGTATGGATGTCTTTGTCACGGGTGACCCCCACCATAAGGTTTATGTTTTTACTCCTAGTCACTTTCCTAAGTCTCTGATCTCCCTTGCTCCCAAACCCTTACATGTTTCTAACCTATCTAGTCTTCCTCCCTCTACCTCACTTCACTCTAATGTCACTATTCGAAGAAAAAAAACAGAGCTCGACTACCTAAAACTCCTCCAGGAGCAATGGAGGGAAGTTTAGCCTCTTTTGATGATCTAGAATTACAAAATTCGGAATGCCCATTATCCACGACCCTTCCTATTTTGTCTTCCTCTTCGGCCATTAGAGCAGGCTAGTCGAACCTTCAGGTTCCTTTATGATCATCCTTTCCCTAAACATTTGTGGGTTTGAGGGACCCCATAAAACTGCCTCCCTTAAAACTCTTATTTCAAAGATTAAATATGATATAATTTTTCTCCAAGAAACCTTAGTAAGCAGTGACAAGGCTCTTAGGATTTTCCTTCAATGTGTTCCTTCTTGGAATGTTGTGGCTCTGGACCCTTGTGGACGCTCTGGTGGATTGTTGAGTGGTTGGAATCCAGCCTTTGTTGAGCTAACTGCACTTGACAGCCTTGCAGGTATTTATCTGGAAGGAAGGATTAAACAGTCAACAAATAAAGTTAAATTGTTAAATTGTTATGCCCCCTATAAAGATAGGGAATTATTCTGGCTCCCTATTATTCAGTCTGGTTTATTGAACGAAGAAGGCATTATGGTGGGCATAGATCTAAACTTCACACTTTCTATGAGGGAAGTTTGGGGGGCTTCAGCCATATTAGATCATCTCTCAGATTTCTTCACAAGTCTCATTAACACCTCTGGCTTAGTGGATGTCCAACCTACTAAACTTACTCCTACTTGGCGGAATGGAAGAGTTAGGTATGGTGGTATAGCAAAGAGACTGGACCGCTTTCTCCTTGATGACTCCCTATTCAACAACAACTACAAGGTTAGATCTTGGGTAATCAATTCTACCATTTCGGATCATAATTTGATCTACCTCCAACTCGATTCCTTCTCTTAGAAATCTTCGCCACCATTTAAATTCAACTCTACTTGGATCAAGGATCAATATTTTGCTTCACTCGTCAAGCAAACGTGGAATTATATGAGTCAATGGTCAGATTCCTCCACTATCCAACTATTGTGTTCAAAGTTAAAGAACCTAAAAAAAAATGGTGATCCGTTGGCAGAGAGATAAGAAAGCGCAATTACAATCGGATTTGCTCCAAATAGAATCCAAGATGGTAGTAATCTTTGATAAGTGTTCGACTCAGATTTTTGAGCAAGTTGATCTGGACATTCTTAAGGTTCTGAAGCAGGAAAAAGAAAAGATTATGGCTATTCAAGAAGATACTTGGTGACTCAAAAGCAGAGTTATTTGGCTCAACAGTGCAGATAAGAATACTAAATTTTTCAATAAATATGCCACTATGAGGCGGTCACATAATACAATTTGGGATATTGAAGATGATTCAGGTGTCCTCCACTCATCTGATTCTGAAATTAAAAAGATTGCTTTGAAACACTTCAAATCACAATTCAAATCCATCAAGTCTGAAGATACACGTAGCCAGCTCAAGGTACTTGAACATTTGCCAAAAAAAATTAGTAAATCAAATTGTGAAGAGATCGGTAAAGTTGTTTCGATTATTGAAGTTAAAGATACAGTTTTCAAGATGCCTAAAGACAAAAGCCCACGCCTCGATGGTTGGACACAAGAACTTTTTCAGTCTTTTTTCAAGATCTTGGGGGAGGATCTTCACTTAGATGTCGAAGAATACAGAGTGTCTGGGTTTGTTCTGGGTTCACTTAATGCCACCTTCTTCGCACTTATTCCCAAAGTTAATAAACCAAGGAATTTTCATGATTTCAGGCCAATCGCACTTTGTAACTTTGTATACAAAGTCATATCTGAGATTATCGCTACAAGGATTAAATCAAAATTAGCAGTTTGTATTTCACATGAACAGTTTGGCTTCTTAAAGGACCGTTTAATTTTCGATGTTGTTGGCATAGCTCAAGAATTCTTACACTCTGCTAAGACAAAGAAACTTAGCACAATTATACTCAAGCTGGATTTGAAAAAAGCTTGTGATAAGGTAAGCTGGAATTTTCTCAGGATGTTGTTAACTCAGATTAGTTTAAATTGGGAGATCTCCCAGTGGATCATGGCCTGTATTTCCACAGTAAATATGGCAGTATTAATTAACGGTCCCCGACAGAATTCTTCCAAAGTCAATGTGGAGTCCGACAAGGTTGTCCCCTTTCTCCTCTATTGTTTCTTCCGGTTGTAGAATGTCTTAGTATATTATTGAGAAAAGTTGTTGAAGAAGGGTCCTTTCACGACCTCAAAGTAGCCACCACAATCATTGTGACACATCTTCTCTTCGTAGATGATGTCTTAATCCTAGGGGGCGGGGAATATAAAGACTGACTGGAATTTAAATCAATCTTAGCAATTTTTTGTTCAGCATCAGGAATGGAGGCTAACTGTCAAAAATCAGTTTTTCTAGCACAAAACATTGACTCCAGTCTTAAACAAAGATTATTTTCAGAGTTCAACATTTCGTTCATAAACCTGGAGGAAGGAATGAAATATTTAGGTTTTTGTTTAAAACCAAATGGATACAAAATAGTGGATTGGAATTGGCTGATTGAGAAGATTGTTAAAAGAATTAACAATTGGACATATCGATGGCTCTCTCTAGGTGGAAGATTGGTTTTAGTGAAAGTTGTGCTCCAAAGTATTCTTGTGTATTGGTTCAGTTTAGCGAAGGTCCCTACCTCTACTATGCACAAAATTCAACAACTTATGGCAAACTTTTTATGGAGAGGAGAGAACAAAAAAACAGGTTTTCATTTATCCAAGTGGCAAACCATTGCAACTCCTAAAGAATTTGGTGGATGGGGTATAAGAAACATTTTTTGGTTTGCCAAATCTTTAGCTGCTAAATCCTGTTGGAGGGGGATTTTTGGTAATAGACTTTGGATTCAAATTCTTAAAGGAAAATATATAAAAGGAGTCGACTTGACTTCTTGGATAAGGAATGGAAACTTCAAGTACCCTAATGCCTCTATTTTTTGGAAAAAAATTATGATCTCATTTCATATCATTAAGCAGTGGTTGGCTTGGCAAATAGGGAGCGGAAAACAAGTTATTATTGGAAAGGATCCATTCATTGGAGATAATTCTTCATATAAACTTTATGCACTTTTAATCCATTTCCTCAATAATAAGGGTATCTTTTCCATTGCACAAGCAGTCGTTCCAAATACACTTAGCAATTCACAAATTTGGATAAATGCCAACCAACTTGGTTTATGGAACAGTTTCACTACAATGTTGAAAAGAAGCGGAGTATCACTTAATAATTCAAATGATAAAATTGTTTGGTCATGGAACAAGGCTTTTGGATTAGTTTCTGCAGACTTAGCATATCAATGCATTTCTAGTAACACACATAATGGAGTTTGTAAATGGTGGTATAAGTCCATTTGGAGAGTTAATATACTAAGCAAAATTATATGTTTCATGTGGTTATGCTTGAAAGACGGTATCCTCACCGGTGCAAATTATAGGAAAAGGGGAGGCATTGGACCTGATGTTTGCAGTTTATGTCTCAAGGACGATGAGACAACAGAACATTTGCTCATACATTGTGAAGCCACTCAATACATTTGGAAAGAAATATTAATCTCCCTCTATTTTTCAGATGCATGGATGCAGTCTACTCTGGAAAGAAACTTATTGCACTAGTTTACAAAATATCCAAGGATGATATGTATACCCTTTCTGGTTAGCTGGAGAATTTGTAAGTACAAGAACAAAATCATGTTTGAAAATTGGCAAAGAGAAGACTCCAGAACTATTTCCAAAATTCTACTTGATATTAAAGAATTTAAAGGCACAGGAGATGTGGACAAAGTGGATTTTATACTAAACCCAATCTTCTTTGATGATAATCCAATGGGTTTCTTTGACAGAGCAACTGTGAATGACAATTGTGGTGTTGGAATTTACATGAAATTAAGTGCTCATCATAGTTTTAAAGCTCACTTTGCAGGAGGAAAAGGTAACAATATGAAGGCTGAAATTTTGGGACTTTGGGGGTTTCTTTTCTTTGCACAAAGACTGCCCATAAGAAATTTGATGGCAGTTGGTGACTCCAAAGTCACTATTGACTGGATTAATGACTGCTCAAATATGGATCTAATTTATCTACACAGCTAGAAAGAACAAATTAAATGCATAAAGGCGAGTTTTGAAGGAATTCACTTCATGCATATCCATAAAGAATTCAACACAGTGGCAGATCAACTCTCCAAAAAAGCTTTGGACAGCCCCCTGGGTTGGTTTTTTTATGAGGAGATCTACAAAGAAAATGTTGCTACAAAGAAAATGTTGTAAATGCATTTAGTTTTATGATTTTCTAATGTTACATTCCAATGTAACCAAACACTAGAAGGAAGTTTACTTTTTCTTTTTTTCATAAGTAAGAATATGATATGTAAAGCAATTGACAACTGTCAATAGCAACTCTCTAGAAACTTGCTCAAAAGTATATATCAACATATCAAGATTTTGAGGAGATATTAGTAATTATTGATCGTATAGATCTTTTTGTAATATTTAAAGAACACTTGATTCTAATAGAATAACAGTGGATCTGTTTTTTTCTGTGTGAAAAAAAATAATTAATTTCACCATTATAGATTTATCAATTGGGTGTTTATATTTATTTAATAATTAAAATTGTTGTTGCATAGTAAGGTGGTCATTTAATTATTAAAATTATGTATAATATTTTTTTAATATTATGTGTGTAAGATTTTTAGAAGTTTATTTCTTTTTGTTGAAAAAATAGTAATTTTATTCATACAAATAAAAATTTATATTTTGTAGATGCTAATAGTATTTTATGATTCAAGAGAAAGAATTTCATATCCACAAAAAAACAAATACCTACTCGTTACAACCTCTCAATTGTCCATGAAACATGCTTATAGCATTTTATGATTCCATAGAAGGAATCTCATATCCACAAAAAAACAAATATCATTTTGTTACAACCTCTCGATTGTCCATGAAACATGATTATAGTATTTTATGATTCCGGAGAAGGAATCTCGTATCCAAAAAAAACAAATACCAACTTGTTACAACATCTCAACTGTCCATGGAAATAATAGTCACATAAAGATCACAAAAAGCCCAAATCGTAGAAATCTCCTATCCTCTAACAAGTTTCCATCATCGTTCATTTACTAACTCAAAAATAATAATCTCATGAACCAACAAAAAATGACCCTCATATTGTTTGAATAATTTCTATGTCATGATATTCAATCAATCACACATTGTCTTTGGTCAATATCATTAATTATGGAAATACAAACCACCATTATGAGGTTTAGATTTTAGAAACAATAGTAGGTCATGAGAACAAATAGTAATAAATAGAGCAAACAACGGTCGTAGTCTTCTATGATAACATTATACCCAAATTATAGCATTAAACTAAACAAGCAATTTATCATTGTCACCAACTAACAATAAAAAAGAAGTGAGAATATAATTAGAGGGTTGTTCCTTCAAGAACTCCTAGACATGTCATGTGCACAGGACTAGATATAATCCAGTTTTGGAAATACCGTATGCTTCCTTATTCCTTTCTCTATGTACATGATGAAATGAAATTAAGCTAAATGCATATTTGTAAACTTGAATCCCATCATATATAGGTCTCAATAAAAATAAAAAACAAAAATCATGTAGTTAACCCCTAGCATCTAGTTAATTAGCACTAATGAGTCACCAAAAATATAAATTTTTGAGGTACTTTTGTCAGTAAAGAGCATAAGAAATAACTTTAGAGCCATTAATTCAACAGAATTATTGGAACCTCTGCTTAGCCCTGCTTTGCATATAAAAATATTGGAATCACTTAGATAAAAGACCCCCTTGCTCCACACATAGCAAGAACCCCTTGGCACACTTCATCAAAGTAAGCCCAAGCTCCAATTTTGTCAATATGCTCTATAGAAATTTGACATGCTTTATAGAAATTTGACTTTTGTGATTTCTCTTTTTGAGTTAATTTGAAGTTTTCGAAGATTGACTTACTATGCACAACATATTGAATAGGAGGGATAATATATCTTCGAGTATGCTTGCATTATCAACAAGCCAAATACCCCAAGTTATAATCAAAGGGAGAGCTTCAAACCTTTTCAAAGTAGAATTGGAGCACCAAGTTTTCAAATCTCCCTTAATATAATCCCCCACCCAAACATTCCTTAAACTAGTAATACCTTCTACCTACTTCCATACTTGGACAAAATATGTGCAAGACGCTGGCAAGGGTATTATAGTTTCCTCATTCTCTTTACATAAGGGGCACCTACTAGGGCCATGACTATTGCGCTTCTGCAATACATCCTAGGTGAGAGTTTTGTTTCTGACAGCAAGCCACATAAAAATGTGAGACTTTAAAAGACATTTGAACTTCCATATGTCTTTCTACCACCATATAGTTTCATCCATCCCACCAAAATCACATAAATCCCTATAGCCCACCTTGGGAGTATACATTCCCTCGACATGGATTTTTTACCAAATCAATTCATTATCCACTTCCTTGATTCTTACATGACTTGATATAAGCTATGCAATACAATTTCCCCAATCTACCCTCATCCCCGCCTCTTAAACCAAGCATGTTAGCAAGCTTCCTTTCCCGGCTTCAAATACTAGACAATTTTAAGTAAGCAACTTGATTCAAGAAGAAGATCGCATTCACATCGAGAACATTAATCAAATTGTCTAACAACTTATACCCCTCCCCACTACCAACCTTTTAAGGATCTTCATCAATCCTTACTCTTTGCCTATTTTCCACCTTCCAAATAAGCCACTTCCCTATCAAAAAAAAGTCTAATATTGTAGCCTTCCAAATCATATACACATTATTCATGTGTTATCAAAAAAACTTAACACATGTTTTACAAATCAAAGTGATTTAAATAATACACACACGCATATATATGAATAATAGCAATAATGAAGGGGGTATGCGGCGAGTGTTTCCTCAGCCACAGACCCCTCTTTCTTTTTTGCGGCGATTTGTGATTGTTTTCCCTTCTCGGTGGCAGTGGGGCAATGCCAACCTCAGTTCTGTTGGTCGTGTTCGCTGGAGACTCTCTCCTCAGCTTACTTCAACGGTGTTGTGGTATCATGCAGCCTCTTGTCGTGGGTTAGGGCGCGGATCTGGATATTTGGCTGCATTTTTTCTTGGTAGTCTTGAGTCTTGCTCCGGTTTCCTTGTTAAGATCTTGATCCGGTCCTTTGTCTGCTGAGGTACCGGTCCTCTTCGGTTGAGCCGACCAAAGTGAATTTTTCCTCTTTAAATTTGGGTTTTTGTGCACCGTATCTTTTACTTCTCGGACTGTCTCTTCAGATCTGATACTTGGAGCCTTTTGTATCATCTGTTGGTTTATAGTCCTCTATTTCTTCAGTCTCTAGAGTGCGTGGAGGCATTTTCTTGAAGATTTCTAAGGGTTTGGCCTCACCAATCCATCCATGTTGGTTTGTTCAGGGCTTGATGCATTGTCAGGGCTTTCTCGGTGGTCTTGGTGTCCGGGATCCCCTGCGTCCCCTTCTGGTATGTGACGTGGAGTGGTTGCTTGGGTTTTTTGCTTCTTCTTCGTGGGGTCTGTTTCAAAGCTTAGAGGTCCATCTCTCGAGCGTGTAGTGCTGATTTTGTGATGTTAGGGTCAGCACTTTGAGGTCTGTCTTGGGCGTATGGCTTCTGGTTTTTCCTCCTTTGTGGTTGCAGTCTCTCTTGTGGTCCCTTTGGATCCTAATCTCGATGGGGTTTTTGTCTCTCTAGCCTGGTCCGTCCAGGTTCTCTTCAATCCGTGTTTCTGCCGTGTTATAGGCTGTGCTTTATTGAGGCCTCCTGGATTTTTTCTACCTCTTTTGGGATTACTCGCAACTCCTTACTTTGTACATCCTTTGTGGTTTTTTACTTTGGTTCAATTCTAGCTACTAACACTTCTCTCAGTTTTCCCAAGTATTGGGCATGTGCTTTCAGCACCTACAAAATGTAATTTGGCTCTCTACAGATGAATAAAATTACAATTTTTTTTCGAGAAAAAATAATATATATATATATATATATATATATATATATATATATATATATATATATATATATTAATATTTTTTTTTATAATTTAACTTTTAATAACTTATATTATATTTGTGATATGTGCTTGTTAAAATATAACTATTAATATAGACACATTACTATATCTTATGCCCATGATAATTGAGTGGATAACTTTTTTTTAAACTTATTAATATTTAAGTTTATTAAATTTAACACGATTCAATTAACATATATATTAATTTAATATTAATTTTTTTTTAGATACTAAGAAGATGAGAGCTCTACTACTCAATATAGTGTGGGGAATATGGCTTGCTATAAATTTGAAGTTTTTCAAAGGAAAAGAGATCATTCCCCTTAAATGTGCAATTGAGTCTCTAAATATATTAAATGTTTATCCACAAGTTGAGGATAAACAAAAATGATCGAGCAAAAAAGATGAAGTCATCAATATGGATATTCCTTGGGCATACTTTGATGGTGCCTCTCAAGAAAATCTTTGTTGAAATAATGTCCAAATTAGGCAAAGTGGTTGTAGATTGTTGTGTGCCTATATAAGTTTGGTGTCAAAGTGGTTTGAGATCCACAATTCTAGGAGAGTGTTCTAAGTCTAGTATTGAATCATTTGGCTATAAATGTACGTGATTTCGTGATGAATAGTAGTGTTCAGGGCTTGATGCATTGTCAGGGCTTTCTCGATGGTCTTGGTGTCCGGGATCTCCTGCGTCCCCTTCTGGTATGTGATGTGGAGTGGTTGCTTGGGTTTTTTGCTTCTTCTTCGTGGGGTCTGTTTCAGAGCTTAGAGGTCCATTTCTTGGGCGTGCAGTGCTGATTTTGTGATGCTGGGGTCAGCACTTTGAGGTCCGTCTTGGGTGTGCGGCTTCTGGTTTTTCCTCCTCTGTGGTTGCAGTCTCTCTTGTGGTCCCTTTGGATCCTGATCTCGATGGGGTTTTTGTCTCTCTGGCCTGGTCCGTCCAGGTTCTCTTCAATCTGTGTTTCTTCTGTGTTATAGGCTGTGCTTTATTGAGGCCTCCTGGCTTTTTTCTGCCTCTTTTGGGATTACTTCCAGCTCCTTACTTTGTACATCCTTTGTGATTTTTTTACTTTGGGCCAATTCTAGCTATTAACACTTCTCTCAGTTTTCCCAAGTATTGGGCATGTGCTTTTGGCACCTACAAAATGTAATTTGGCTCTCTACAAATGAATAGAATTAGGAT
>ML782057.1:738147-759980 GCA_009831015.1 Picea engelmannii | reverse complement strand
GACTAATAACTATTTTGAATTGATGGCTCTCAAATTAACCCTCTAATTGGCTCAAGAATATCGTGTTACACAACTATAAATTTTCGAGGATTTTTCACTTGTTACCTAATGGACTCGAAAGGAAGCATCTCTCATAAATTTTAATTTATAGACACTTTTTGATGATATACAACAATAGATGATGACTTTCTCACACATTTATTTGTCTCATATATATAGGGGTAGGAACATGGTAGTATATGGCCTTTCAAAAGAGGCGTTGGGGCTGGAGTGTGGTACTTGGACCATTTCCATCTTTTAGGATGGGCACATAGTTGATCTCCCTCATGCACCATGGATATAATTTCCTTTTTTCCCCCCTCACATTGGACAACTTACATATTTTCCTTTTGAAAGATATAATTTTGTGTATTTTTGTCTTTTTTAACTAATGGAACAACCATACTTTTTTGAAGATTCAACTTAGAGATTTGTGATAGTGGATAGTTTTCAAATCTTGATATTGAAGGTTGTAATTAATGTCCTTTTAAATCAAGGAACAACTATCTTTTTTTATATAACTCACTGACATATAAGGCATAGAAAAGAATGGGGAGGGAATTCCGCTTGGATGCCCAGAACGATGGGTATGATATCAAGGATGTGATGTTGAATCTAGGATCTAATGTCCACAGTCTTCCTAAGAAGTCTTGGGAGGCAATGGAGAAGCCTAAGTTGACTTACTCTCCAATATACTTGTGCATGGAAAATGAGTATCCTATCTTCCCTATAGGGAGACTAGAGATTGTGGAGGTGGACTTGCAGGTGTGAAAACAATTGCGAATTTCAAGGTTATCGAAATTATGGATGAGAAGGATCCATACCCTGCTCTATTAGGTATAGATTGGGTCTTTGATAACAATGTTGTGATTGACCTAAAAAATGAGACCATGGCTTTTGAGGTGGATGGTACCCGATTTATGTATGCAAAGTTGTTGCTCAATCTGGTTAATAGAGGCTATAGTTTTGAATGCCTTGAGGTATATGGCAATGTAATTTTGTTTGATATAAATCAAATCACATATTTTTTTTCCATAGAAAAAAAAAGTTAATATTAGCTTTCGATTATTTTCCAAATGTGGTAAAACTTATCATAACTCAGTTCTCAAATGGTAGTGAGGACAATAATCCTTCGTTGTTATCCATGAATGTGGACTGATTCATCATCGTTATTCAAGGAAAACCACGCCACTTGTAATAACCCATTGGTAGTTCATAAAGGGTAAACCTCCAAAACATCTAGATTTTGGATTATTAACCTATTTCTTTATATTTCAGAAAAACAAATTCTTAACCAAAGTAAAAATTATTTATTTCAATTTTATTTTATTTTTAAGATATTTATTTCAAAACCATAAATGCATGTGAGTTATGACATTATAAATTAAAAACGTCGCTACTTTATAAAAAGTCAATGGATTTTCAGAGATGAAATTATTTCCATGTACAAACAAAATAATTAATTATTACTCACGACAACTTTGAAATGTAGTGTAAAATAGTATCAACTTGGAACTTGGAATAGAATATCCATATTTGTATATTTTTTTTTATTGTATAGAGCGTTATCCATTGGATTCTCTATCTTAAACAAATATAGCAAAAGTTCCGTTACCTCGTTTGGATGGCAACATCTCAAATTTAGCTCATCTCGTTTCTGGTAAGTTCAAACCATAATTGAAACTCATGGAAAGTGGAACTTTGACATATTTTATAGTGTTTAAACATTCCCTTTAACGTGGAACTTGCCAAGTGATGTTTGCAAAGGAACAAATATAAATGATTACAAGGGGTGTATACGCGTTGTTGTGGGGCCCTCTTGCATGTGATTGTACCCTTGGATTGAATAAAGGAGAAAGCGAAAACAAATTGAAAATACAACATGTTCAGTTCCTTATAAGTGGAGGATCCTCGTTTTTGCCTATTCCTACACATTATGAATGGGGTACTAAGTATGCTCTAGATGGTTACACAAATCACTCAACTTTAAGACCATTGACATTAATGAGATGTATGGCATTTAAGATTCAAATCAATGAAAAAAAGTCAATGGGAGAAAAAGGATTTTGCATATGCTAAATCATTATCATTTTATAAAGTGCCTTTATAAATACATTTTTTTAATTTTTAAATTCTCTAAAAAGATCATGAAATCTAGAAAACTTTTTAAAACACTGTTTAAATTTCATATTTATTTTTAAAGTAATTAATATTTTGTTTTTATATTTAATGGACAAAAATGTTAAGTTACATTGTAGAGAATATTTTACTTAAAATGTTATAAGTGGGAATGTCTATTTTAGAGAATATTTTAGAGAATATTTTAAATAAAATGTTATAAGTGGGAATATCTATTTTGTTAATTTTTTTTTATAAATATAGGTATCCACACAGGTATAAGTATATCATTTGAGATATTTAAATCTTGATGAGGATGATAACAATATTCTTCTTTTACTAATCGAACAAGTCATTATTAACAAAATTTGTTTTTGATGATGATGATGATTAACATTTACTAAGACTTGAATTGGTTTATTGGACTTTTAAAAAGGTAAGAGATTACTTAGGTTTCTATAAAATTGTATTTATCTACTCAAAAAACATTGAGAAAAGCATTCTAAGATCACCATAGTTTTGAAGACTTAGAAGGTTAGGAAGGTTTGTATTGTGGCAAATATTTTTAAATTGGGATCTAATATGGGTATACCTAGAGAATTTTAAGAGAAAGTTATTTTCATCTTCACTCGTCTTAGTGTCACAAAGATGACAAATTCTTTCATTCCACGATGTTTTGGGAATTGTCCAACGCTCAATTTTTTTTATTTTTTTTTAACAGAAACATAGAAAAATTGTATTAAAAGAGTTGCGAATAATCGCAGGAGGAGTACAAAAGTTGTGTTGCAGGAGCTGTAAAAAACACAATTCACTCCCTTGTAAGCTCCCAGTAGGAAGTGGTGAGCAGGGGCAGTGCTTCTAGTATGCTAAAGCCGACTTGAGCTTCTATAGTGAAAATCATACAAAAAGAGCCTAATAAAAAAACAGTGAAACAAAGCATACACTTAAAGATTGTTTTGGTCTGGTGCAGGGGGCTCTTCTTCTATTGAAGGTTGCAAATTTAGATCCAGTCGCGGTCGTGGTCCTGGCGAGGAAGCTTCATCGGAGATGGTTGTAGTCGGGGAGGCCGAAGGCGACACAGGCCCAACCACAAACTGAAGAGCTTCTATCTGTTGCCTTAACGCCTCGCATTCATCCTTGGTCCTCTATTGCTCTCCCCGATGTTGAATTGTGATTTCTGTTATGGATAGGACTTGAGCTGAAAGGGCTCTGAGTTGAATTTGCAGGTTTTGCATCGTGCTAACCAACTCATTGTGCTCTTCCACTGAGATGACGCGTTGATTGTTAGGGCTCCTTCTCATTT
The DNA here is from genome assembly GCA_009831015.1 of Picea engelmannii. Taxonomy (NCBI): domain Eukaryota; kingdom Viridiplantae; phylum Streptophyta; class Pinopsida; order Pinales; family Pinaceae; genus Picea; species Picea engelmannii. The sequence continues at coordinate 756,520 of ML782057.1, read as the reverse complement.
TGCTAACTTTCCTTGCATTGTCTGTCTGAGTTGTGCGAGAAGTTGTATCTGTGTTCAAAGGAGGAGTGAAATCCGCTCTGTTCTGTGGAGTATGGAGTGTGCCTACGAAGTGAGCCATACATTCTCTGATATGCTCCATCACCCTCGCTAGATTCAAAGGACAAATCCAATTTTTTGTTTTAGGACACAAGCTGCAGCCATACCCGTTGTTGATACTGGTACTGTTCGCATTACCGAAATTCAATGCATAGTACGTCCAACGAGTCATGTTGAGTGAGTTCCTCTGACTCCAGGTCTTGTTGACACACTCTGGAGCAGTCGTAGGGATATCGAAGTGACCTCCCAAGTCGGGGGAGATGGATAAAAGGTGCAGAGTGACACGCGTTGAGGTGAGGGGAGGAGCATCAAGGTGGCGAGAGGTGAGGTGAGGCAGTGCCAAGTGTGTCAAGTGACAGGAGCGGTGGGGAGGTGTTATGACGAGACAAGATTGTGACCCAGGTCAGAATCAAAGTCCAAGTATCGTGCTGAGCGGACAAGTGAGTTGATTGCCAAGTGTCAAGTGCTTGACGGATGCATGACTGGATCATGGGATGGGTCTGTATTGTGTGAGTCCATTGACTACTAAAAAACCTAGCTACAGGGAGATGGCCAGATTTGCTTGGGTATCGACCATTTGTTTGTTTCGTCTAAGGACATGGAAGAGGGAAATATTGGAGAAGTGTTTGATAATTACCAAAATTCGTTGGAGTATGGCCTTTAGGTGAATATTCAGTGGGTGGGAACCTTTCCGTGCATGACTTATAATTATCTTAGAGTCACCTATCACTGAAAGGGAGTGGATGCTCAGATTTTTAGCAAGGAGAAAGCCTTGGTACATAGCATAAGCTTTGGGTTGATTATTGGATGCAATTCCAAGGCTCCAGTGGAAGGAGAGTGCTTGATTTCCTCGTGGGAAAATGATGACGCCTCCTACTCTTGACACCTTGGGGTTTCCTTTTGATGCTCTCTCGAAGTAGAGAATGTGTGTCTGTTGCTCATTGTGCCAGTGTAATAACTCAGAATCTTCATGAAGCTGCGAGGAGGATCTCGAAGGAGAGGGGGTATGGCTAGTGGATGGGATGGAGGGGAAAATAATGTAGATCCAGTCAGATTCTATGGTGGAGGTGTGGGTGAAGGAGATGGGTTTGGGTTTGGAAAGAAAGAATTCATCCAAGAGGCCAACTACTTTTTTAGCTACAAGATTAGGGGGAGAGTGAAGGTTGGAAAATATGGTTCTATTTATGGAGAGACAAATCTTCCAACAAATGTACTTGGGTAAGGCTTTGATTAAGTCTTTGAAGAGAGGTTTGTTCTTGAAGGAGCCCCGATAGAGGGAAAGACAATTTGAGAGAAGCTCTCTTGGTTGAGACGACCATCTAATTTTGTCGTGGAGGCTTTGGAGAGCTGTTTTCCACACAAAGATTGCAAAAGGGTAGAGTAGGAAGATATGCTGAGAGGTTTCCAACGCATTTCGACATAGCTCACATCTGAAGGGCCCGTGCATGTTCCTTTTGAGAAGATTTTCCCTTGTTAGTAATTTGTCATGTGCCACTAACCAACAAAAAGAGTTTACCTTGGGAGGACTATCATTGTTCCAGAGGGAATTCCAGATCTTATCTTTGGGGGGGAGATCCATTTGGGAGAGAAGTTGTGAATATCCTTTCTTAACAGAGTAAATGTCATTGCCCCATACTCTCTTGTCTTTTAGTGTATTGCAAATGGGGGCACGACCTCTTACAAGATTTTGTAGCTGGTGGGATGTGTCCTTAAGATTGCATGGGAGACTTTGCAGGTTCCATCCTATCCAGTCGCCCGAATCAACGCTCCAGGAAGAGATGTTCGAGATGTATTTTTTTCCTTGCGAGTCTAGCTAGTTAATGAGAGGTCAAAGATGTATGTGCTACCAAAGTGGTTGCTTTCCCATGATGTTGTCTGTCCCAATAAGGATCTTTCGGCCATTTCTAGGAATCCAGGTGAGGTAACTTTTAATGAGAGGAATGGAGGCAGAAAGAAGTTTCCCTATTGAAGAGCCATTGCTCAGGGAGTGTTGTTGATCTAAACACCTGAGTCTGTCCCCTACTAGGTATTTCTTCAATAGAACTTTTTTCCACCATTCTTTTCTTCCCGAAATAAGATTCCATAAGATTTTTGCTCCCATTGCCAAGTTAGAGAGGGTAGGATCTTTTATGCCCAGGCCTCCATTTTTCTGAGGATGTTTTACAATATCCCAATTTACAAGGTGGAATTTTTTTGTGTCAGTTTTTCCTCCTTCCCAGAGAAAGCATCGTAGGAGACGGGAGATTGAGGTTTTAATGCTATGGGGTGCAAGAAGAGAGGAGAATTGAAAAATGGGGAGAGCAGAGAGGACAGATTTTATTAACACAGTTTGACCCGCCAGATTGAGCCAGAAAGCGCCCCAATGGTCCAACTTGTTTTTTATTTTGTCTGGGATTTGGTTCCAAGCTTAATTAGGAAGATATTTAGGACAAATTGGGATGCCAAGGTATTTGAAGGTTTTCCATTTTTCAATGAGAGGAAAGCAGAAGATGTTTTCTATTAGGTGAGTTGTTCTCGTGGGAGTGTTCCAGGCGTAGACATTGGATTTGACACTATTTATGAGGGCTCCCGAGGCTTAGGTAAAATTGTCCAGAGAATTTTTTAATCTATTAGCTATGACAATGGAGGTGCCTCCAATGAGGAGAGTGTCATCGGTGAATTGGGAGTGGTTTATTCTCTTTGTCCCCCGAGCAATTTTGATACCAGGAATGGCCTTGGAGGCTCGATCCTTTTCCAGTTGCCTACCAAGAGTTTATGCCATAATTATGTAGATGAGGGGGGAAAGAGGACAACCTTGCCTCAGCCATCTGGAAAATTTGAAGAAGTTTGTTAGACTCTCGTTGATTAGAGGGGCTATCCAAGGCTTGGAAATGCAGGCTGAAACCCAAGCTATGAATTACGGACTAAAGCCAAATTTCCTCAAAACTGCAAACATAAAATTATGTCTCACCTTGTCAAAAGCATTGGCCATGTCGATTTTGATAATCATTCGTTGGTCTCCTCAGTCCCTGTTGGAGTGTATGGCTTCTTGGACCAAAATGATGTTGTCAATCATTTGCCTTTTTTCAACAAAACCGCTTTGGTTTGGGGAGATGAGCTTATGAAGGAGAGGCTTAATTTGGTTGGCTATGATTTTAGTGATGAGTTTGTAGGAGACATTGCATATGGATATGGGCCTGAATCTAGAGAAGGAGGAAGGGTTGGAGTCCTTTGGTATAAGCGCTAGAAAAGTGGAATTTGTGTTGCCCCCGAACTTTGTAGATTTCCGGACATATTGGATCATTCTCAGGAGATATTTTTTAATTATGTGAAAACATTTTTGATAAAAGTGGGCGCTGAAGCCATCTGGTCCTGGAGATTTATCTGTATAAAGTTGGAATAAGGCCTCATATAGTTATTTTTCTGTAACTTCTTGATTTATCTTGACATTATCCTCTTGATTGACAACAATCGTGATTTTTATCAACATATCTGCTTGTATGTTGAGATTTGCAATGCCTTCCTCAGTTAGAAGTTGTTCAAAATGATTTTTGGCTTCTTCTTGGATTTGTTGGAAGTCGCTTGTTTTTGTTCCATCTTCTTTTGTGATCTCCTTCACCTTGTTCCTCGAGAGTTTTACTTTGGTTTGTCTCTGGAAGAATCTCGTGTTTTTGTCTCCTGATTTGAGCCAGAGACTTCGATATTTGAGCCTCCAAGTTTCCTCCTCCGAGTGGAGGATTTTTTGATAATCTATGAAGTCCGGTTGTTCTTTGAGAAGAAGGGATTGGGTGGGAAGCCCCTCTTCCATTTCCAATCTGTTTTCTTCCATTTCCTTGAATTTTTTTTTTTTTCTTCTTGTTCTTTTGCTTTGGTGTTTTTCACCCAGTGTTTGAGGGCCGATTTGACTCTTTTAAGCTTCTGCTCCAAGATGTAGTTTGGAGAGCCTTGTATCCAACAACTCCAGGCATCTATGACAATATCAAAAAAGTTTGGATCCAAAATCCAAAGGGGGTTGAATTTGAAGGGCATGGGGCCGAAATTTTCTGGAGGGGATAGAGTTAGGGTGATAGGTCAGTGATCAAAGCCAGTCCAGGGGAGAATGAGAGAGGAAGGGGAAAAAGACTCGTCAAGGAAGGAACTTCTTAAGATAAAACGATCCAGGTGAGCAGTGATGTGCCCAGGTCCTAACCTTCTGTTCGACCAAGTGAAGCAGTTGTTAGAAGGTTTTATGTCAATTAAATGAAAGGAGGATATGGGATCCTAGAGATGCTCACGAGTGGGGTCCTGTACTCAGGTGCCACCTTTTTTTTCTTTAGGATGGAGGGTTGTGTTGAGGTCTCCAACTATAATGAGGTCCTTAGAATCTAGACTCCCGTGAAGATTTTGGAGGGAGGACCAACAATTAATTTTTTCTTGATAAATAACGGGCATATACACATTAATGACATTTAGAGTCTTACTTGTAGGAATATGGCGAAGGGAAGTTTTGATCCAGTGCTTTGTAAAGTGCCAATTTTGAAGAGAGAAGATATTTGGATTCCACAGGGTGCAGATTCCCCCCGAGGCTCCTCTAGAGTCATGGGTATCTGAGTCTGAGCCTTCTTCAGAGCTTTGTTCTAGTTCTCCATCCTCAGGGGGAGAGGACGGGTGAAGGGGAGAAGGTGGTTCTAAGGGAAGGAGAGGAGGCACATAGGGGTGGGTAAGAGGGGAGGTAGGTGGAGGTGTGGTCTGAGTTTGCAAGGGGGGCGACTCCACTCGAGGTGGATTTTGAATCGAGTTCGGAATGGAAGATTCTAGGTCAAGGGATGAATCAGGTAGGGGTGGTGTGGAGGTGGCTTTAGGGTTCTGACCATGGCGTTGTTGGTTTTTCCTCTTAGGTTGTTGCCATTGTTCATATTCTTCAGGCGGTGTTTCAGGGGGGGACTTGGGATAGTGCTTTGCAAAATGACCATACTCATGAAAGACTTTGCATTTGAAAGGTAGTTGTTCATAGTCAACTTGTTGGAGATAGATCCATTTATCCAGGGTGAGATTAATAGCTTCAGGCAGGCCTTTTTCCAGATCCACTTCTACACAGATTTGTGCACAGGCTTGAAGACCATCTTTAGGTTCTGCTTGATCTATATATTTCCCAAGGGTATTACCTATAGAACGAATAGTTTCATTAATCCAACAATGTAAGGGGAGGAAGGGGAGGCGAACCCAAACTGGAACTGCATAAGGAATATCATTCTCGAGGCTAAAATCTGGGGTCCAACTATTAAGATACATACCTTTGGAGCCCATAAAGTATGGTCTTCTTCTGAAGATGAGATCTCGATCTGATTTGTCTTCGAAAAAAAAGGCAAAGAAGCCTCTTCCACACAGAAAATGTGAAAGATTACATTTCAGGTGGGGTTTCCAGTTCTTGTCGATCTAGATCGCTATAGCCCACGGTGAGGGCCAGATTCCAGTAAATTGTCCAATGAGTGCATGGTCTGTAAATTTTAGGGCGAGGGATCTAGAGCTTACTTGGAACTGGACCAAGGGGATTTGATCTAGTTTTTTCACGAACTTTGGAGGGGCATGCTTGGTCATCTTGGGAAGAGAGGTGATGAGGGAGGCAAAGGTTGCAATGTCCAGGGAGGAGGGAGAGGGAGGAGGTTGGGAAGCGGGGAGGCCCGAGGCCCCTCACAGAGAGGAGGGCATGCGTGAGGAGACAAGGGGGAGGACGTGCATCAGGGAGGGTGTGAATCATTTGTCTGTCCAACGCTTAATTTCACTGTGCAGCTTGCGAGAGATTTTTCTTAATTTTCTTCTTTGCAATAATCAAAAGGAGAGGTACTTTTGATCTTCTAGGATAGGGTTAACCACCTCCTTGTAGTACCTTAATTTTCTTTTATCCTCTAATTTTCTATCACACCACATATTCTCCTTAAATTTAGATGTAATAATATTTTTAATATTATCGCTATTCTGCAGGGTGACTTCTTCTTGTATTCCTTGATGATTTAGCCAAGATTTGGCATCAATTTATGCCATCCCCGCTTGAGTCCTTGGTGATTTTGGTTGGAGTTTGAAGCAATTTTGGGAAGCCTCTTGTCATCCATGGTGTTTATCTTGTGCGTGTACATCAAGTGTCTAATTATAGTTGTGCTCGCAATGGGGGGAAGGCTCGCTTCAACGAGGATGATAGGATATGGTGTATTGCCTTTAATTTTGAGATTGCAAGTTATAAAATTCTTTTGGATATGTTCTATCTTTTCCCAGGATTCTCCAGAGATATTACATCCCCAAAATTCACATCCATATAAGATAACTAGAGTGACGAGAACCTGAAAAAATGAGTTTTTTTTAATCCCAGAGCCAAAGGTCCACTAATTTACAATTGTTTACAAGCCCATACCAAGATTTACACCCTCCATTTATCATTTTCTCAATGCTATAATTCCAATTGAGCTTGTGATGACTATTGATTCCAAGATATTTGTATGAAGGCACTTCCTCCAAGCTATTGTTGTCATAAACAAAAGAATCATAGGTGATCCTTCTGGATTTAATTAGCATAACCTTTGTTTTGTCAATGTTCACAGTCATAGCCATACTAGAGAAAAACTCCTTAAGGATTATACGTTGCTTACCAAGGTCATAAGGACTCTTCGCCATAAGAACATTATCATCGTCACAAAAAAGAAGGACGATGACTATAATAGTGGGAGTCAAGCCGACACAACCTGCATCTTCCAAACAATCTTCTAACTTGTTAATATAGATGCCAAAAAGGGTAGGGGATAGGGGACAACCTTTTTTGACTCCTATATTACAATTAATTTCTTCCAACAAACCCTCAATGTTCCTACATTTGGCAATAATGTTCTCATACAACCTTACTGCAACAACTCTCAACTCAAAAGGGACTTTTAGCTCTTATAACCTATTCCAGAGGTTAGTATTGGACATTGTGTCAAAATATTTTCTAAAATCAATGAAACAAAAAAAGAGACTGGTTTTATTATTGTGACACTCCTCTGCAGTGATCCTTGGTGTAACAAGGTGGTCCATGGTTGAATGGTAGCCTCTAAACCTGTCATGGTCTTTAGCTCTTTTACCATGGCTTTCTAGCCATATATTGATCATCTCTTCCAAAATACTTATGTATAGGTTAGCTAAAATGGGTCTTATCATAATGGTCCTATAATTAGAGGGATTTCTTTTATCCCCACTTTTGAAAATTGGTACAATAAGGCTTTGAATCCAAGGTTTTGGGGAGCCCTGCTTGACAACTAAATTGAAGAGCTTATGTGTGTGAGGAATGAGGATAGACCCTCCAATTTTCAATATTTTAGCTTGGTATCCTTTGATGTACTTAGCTTTTCCTTTTGCGAGCCGCTTAACCCCAAACTTAACATCTTCTATAGAAAAAACTTCATCCTCTATATAACTATTTAGAATGTTGTCCATGACAATAAGGGATTTGTAAAGATTTTTAAGGTATGAATTCTAGTCCTTCGAGGAAATCTTATTGTTTTCTTTAGTTTTACGGGTTAGAATTTGCCTCCACAATTTCTTAGGATCTATCTTAGATAGGTGCAAAATCTTCTCTTTCTTTCTATTTATGTAGTCCTTTTTTCCCCTCTTAATTAAGGCTTTGTATATGTCTATCTTATCAGATTTTAAGGACTCATAAGAACCATCCCTAATGGCATTTCTAGCAATTTTACATTTGTTATCCTACCAAGGGTTAGTTGTACTATTTTTATTTTTATATAGCACCTCGATAGAGAATTTTTTAATGGAAGTAGAGAGAATTGTTGTAAAATTTTGATCGAGGTCTTCAATATTTTTCTTATACAATATGAAATTTAAATCACTATTTAAGTCCTTTAAGAAAATATCAACTTTCTTCTTGTCAAAAAGTAAGTGCCTTTAGTTATCAGAGTTCTCTTCAATGGAGATTTTATGCATAACAAAGTTTAGAGTTAAGGTTAAAGGTCTATGATAAGAGTTAAGCTCATAGTCATCTAAAAAATCAAAATTTAAATCTAAGTGACAAATTAATCTAACATACGATGCAAGTAATAATTCCTCTTAAAGAAAATAAACTGAACTCGAAATAATAACGATCTTAATCATGGGCTCTGCGGTTTCTTCTGCAGCCACACACATAACCCTCCTTAACCGTGAACACTCCTCTCTGCGGTGATCGACGATCTCCTTCCCCTATCGGTTGTGCACTGGATCTCCTCCACCTGCAGACAACCCCCCCAGATCGATGGAAAACTACGATGAGGACGTGGACTATTGATGCAGACCCCCCCTGCCTCAGCAAGTTCTGTGCGACCTCCCGGTCTTAGGATCGTTCTAAACCTTTCCCTGAGTTAGATTGACTCTTCGATTTTCCCCACAGGGAATATCTCACACACACACAAGGGTGTATCCACAGGTCCTTATGAGTTATTCCTGTGTGAATAAACACAAGGCGCTAACTCTATCCACCTGATCAACAAATATGATCAAGACTTTTTCTGAAAAGGAATTTCGGACTTCGCGACTTCGCAAATCCTGATGTATGTTCCTTGACTCTTCAACCTCCGAAACCCGAAATGTCAACGAAGGATGACTCTTCCAACGAGACGAGTACACGCCACCTGTTTCCCACTAATTTCAGCTTTTCGGGACTCGAGTGAACAACCCACAGTCGTTCCTCTTCCCCTATGATTCCTTAAATTCCAAAATTTCTCCTTTGACGAGATCGACGACCTTTCAGGAATTTCTCCGAACCTTGACCACTCCTTTGACTTCTGCCGCACGTACCCTCTGACTGATACTTGGGACCCACCTTCTGGCGTTTCTCTCTTCGTGATTTCGGGAGTTGTGTTGACCATGCAACTCTACCTCTTGAGTCCCGAAACCCCGAAACCCAATTGGGGCCTAATGACTATTGTCCCTCAACCTTTCGGGAATTTGTCCTTTCGCTCTTCGAGATTTCGGGACTCGCGAAAATCCACAGCAGAGAGTTTCCTTACCTTTTGAAACTCCAATTCCTGAATTCCCGAAGCCTCACCTCCCATGTGACCTACGGTTGAGATCTTCCTCGATCCGACGGCTCTGGATCTTTCAGGATTTCGGGAATCAGGAGTTTGAAACTCTCGATTCCAAAATCACAGCCTCCTCTACTTCCCGAACCCCGAAATGCCGAAATGCCGAAATGGGCTCAACGACGATTATCCCCTGACCAAATCTCGGTCCATGTGACTGCTTCCTCTGTGACCACAACCCTACTCGAAAGACACGTCGCGTTTCACGACTTCAGGGTTTTCAACGCAAAGTGCCTCGACTCCTTGTCATCGGAATCGACGAAATGTCGAACCCCGAAATGCCAAAATGTCAAAATTCCACTCCAAAGGGGGATCAACGGCTCTTGTTGCTTCTCATCCAACGACCACTACTCCTCCTGAGTTTTAGAGCATTGGATGACACTTGCTTAATCCCCTCGCTTCTCTGCGAGATCCAACGACTCATGACATTTCGCACTTCTCCACCGTCTGTTTCAACTCCTGTTACCCCTTTCGCGATTCGAGACTTGGAGAAACCAAGGATTTGGCCTGCACTCCAACCTCACGATTCCCGAATTCACGAAAATGATCCAACGACCTACGGGATTTCGACACTTCTTCCACGAAGAAATTTCACCGTCCTTTTCTTCTCTTCTGTGCGGCTTCCAGAGATTAAACTTCGTGCGTCTTCTCTCAATCCAATGGTTGTCAGATATCGACGCTAGATATGACGGCCCAAATATAATCTTCTGCACTCTCTCCTCCTATTGTCTGGATGTGAAACTCGATGGTCCAGATCTCGTCTCTCCAGCTGATGTAACGACAGTTGTGCTCCCTCCTGAGCTTGAGAACTTCCTCCCTCCCCTTGGGAGCTTTCTTGAAGTTTCAAAGGCCTCGACCTTTGCTTCCTCTGTGAGCTCAATTCCTTTGGATATCTCCTGCATTCTAGGAACACTATCCCTCCTGAGCTTTGTCGACTGTGAAACCTCAAAGGGTTTCTCAACCTTCTTCTCACTCTTTTGTTACTCGGTGCGCTAAGGGACTATCCTTCCTGAGCTTTGTTTACCCGACCTCTAGGGGACTCACCCTTTTGTGTCCTCAAAGGGAAATCCGGTGTCCTCCTGACGACCTTCTGCTCAAGCCCTCCTTGCTGAGCTTAACAGAGTATTCAGTAACTTTGTGAGTGTCTCTCCTTGACACTTCTCTTCCCAACATAACTCAAAAATAGTCCTTCTATGCACTCTATGCAACTACTCAATGCCCTCCTGGAAGAGCTTCCACAAAACTTCAGACGTTCTGTCTTCCCTAAACTCGAAATAGAGTTCCTCCTGTGCACTCCTTGCACTCGCTCGATGCCCTCCTGGCAGAGCTCTACAGAACCTTCAGTGATTCTGTTATCTTTGTGCCTTCCTCTGCACAGTCTTACCTCCAAGGTGTTCAACAACCTTGAGGATTCTCCCAAGGTCTAATACTTCCTCTGGTGCACCCTCCTGGCACAACTCTATCCAAATTCCGCAGAATTCAAAAGTGCACTCTATGCACTGGCTCAATGCATCATGTGCATTTGCTCAATGGCCTCTTGGCAGAGCCTTTACAAAATTCTCAACAATTCTGCTTCTCCTCTCTGTGCTCTCCTCTGCACATTTCTTCCTTCAGGGTGTTCAGAAACCTTGATGATTCTTCATTGAGTTAATGACTTCAGCTAGTGCGCCCTCCTGGCACGTCTTTGTCTAAAATTCTGCAGAATTCAGAAGTGCACTCCTGCACTGGTTTTCAGAGACCGTAGTACTCTGTCATGCACTCTTACATGAAACCACAAAGAACCCAAACCTGAAAATAAAAGAACTCAACAGATAGGGAAATCTATATATCCCTACAATTGCACATCTAACATACATCTACAACATATCATCAACACATAGAGACATTCATCCATGAACTCACAAACACATGAACAACAACATGCAAGAAAAACTGCTCTGTTTGTATTAATCAAGAATGCCTGATTACAATGTGTTTGAGCTCGGGCTGCAACAGAGTCTCGGCTCTCCTCTCTTCTCCCTATTCTCTCTCTATGCATTCTCTACTTCTATGCCTAACTGAAAAACAAAAGAAGATCTTTTTATAAAAGGGGGGTCCTCAAGCGCTTCCCTCCATCCTCACCAACTCTCGTTAATTTACATTCAATTACATTGAATGGATGTCTAGTCCGAATCAGATCTAGATATAAACCTTACAACCATTTAAGACAAAATTTATCTAAAGCCTATGCACATGCATGTTTTTTGGCTCTACGAGTCTTACAACATTTAATACAATTTTTCAAAATTTGAAAAACGAGAGGGTTGTGCCTCTCTCCTTCCATTGAATGTGCGCTTGATGTGTTGGCTAGATGGCACATAGTTGGGTTGGAGTGATGCTCTTGCATCAACTATTCAATGGACCCATTAGAAACCCTCCCCTGGTTCTCGACAAGTGGCATCCCTCTTCCTGACTCCTCCAGGAATCTGTCGGCATCTGAGATATTGTCCATATGGGGGGATCTGGAAGGCGACTCGTCGTCTATTCTCCCACTGCCCCAATCTCCAGTTTATTTTTGGACTCATGAACCGACCTCCATGCAGCTGCAATCCAGTGGGCACTCTTTCGTGGCCACTTCTCAGGGTTTCCAAGTGCGGCTGCGTTTCGACACTCCCGCGTAGACAGGATCCTTAACAGTAGTTGGGGTTTCCCCCTTCTTCTTTCCTAGGATCTCACCTCCTGAGACCAACCCCTTTTGGGTCTCCCAAGTTTCTTCTCCCCCCATTTTTCTGTCGGATCCACCACCATTCTCTCCTTCATGTGGGTGACCTCCATTGGAGGAGTCAAGGGCGATACTGCTCCCTCTTGGCACACACAGGCCAAACCCCAAACTCTAGGAGTCTTGTTTTTTCTCGGATGTCGACTTAGGCCTACTCTCTGAAGCCATCATCGGAGGCACATCAACGAGATTCATCAGTTCCTATCTTCCACCTTCAAATCTGAATGGCTGGGACTGCATAGATGATGGGGACAACATGGATTTAGTTCCCAGTGGCTTGGCTGAGGATCCTGATACTCACCCTTCGAACAGGTGCAGGAAGAGGAACATGTGTTTTGGGGCAGTCTCAGACTCATCAAACCTCATTCTGGGTGAGGACCTCTCAATGGATGACGTATTGGAGTTAGCAGGTAAATCAGTGGTGGGAAAGGTATACGTGAGGCACTTCAATGAGAAAACTCTTAAAGTTTGGTCATTTTCCACCTGGGGGATGGCCCAACACGCACCTCCCCAAATTCGTCGTCTATCAAGGGGTTGGTTCCTAATAGTTTTCATTGACTCAACACAAGCAGCCTGAGCCCTCTCGGGTTTTTGGTCCATTGACTCATCCCCGGTCCTTCTCAAGCTCTCAGACCCTACTTTTGATGTAGCATGCGAACGAGTGGACTCCTTCTCAATTTGGGTCTGCTTGCCTGGACTGTCACCCCACCTATGATTTGAGAAGGTCTTTCAAGCAATTGGGAATTCGCTGGGTAAATATTTGGACGCAGATTTCACTTTCAGGGAGTCGGGGGGGGATGTCTTTAGCCCGTATTTTGGTCTCCCTAAACATCATAGGAGGGCTACAAAAGGAACTAAACATTACAAATTGGGGCCGCACAAGGGCACAGATCCTTGACTATGAGGGTATTCCCTTCCAGTGTCACCGATGCCATGCCCACAGACACATTCTAAAGAACTACCCCCAGCCGCATCGTGGTCGTTCTTCCTCCTCCCGACTCCATGCGATGACAGATCTTCAACAAGGGTCTTCTCCCTCGACTTCGGCTTCCCCCACTACTTCTTCAACCTCAAACTCACAACATTCACTAGGTAGAATCCCATGGGAGGCACAACAATCTCCTGACGGAGTGGCATCGGGCATGGAGTAGCAGGGTATTGGATGGATTCCTCCCCATGCTTGAGAACTAGCACCTCATAGTCCAACAGGGAAACTTTAGTTGCCTTCCATTGATTCTTTTTTGCACTACACTATTCCCCTGCCGATTCGAGATCCCTTGTGGTCCTTCAAATTCCTAAAAATTGACAGTCCCCCCATGCTAATGTCCCTCCACTCCTCCCTTCCCCAAAAGGTCGCACCTCACCTCCCTTCCAGACTAACCTCCATAGCCTCCCTTCTCTCTGCCCCCCTGACTCCGCCCACTCCAAATCGGTTGAGGATCCCTCCTCTGATTCATCGGAGGAACCCTACATCCTTTTCCATCTTAGGAATCGAACCATACTTGGTCCTGCTACAAAGGATCGTGGGCTTGGACTCGATCCATACAAAGTTTCATTAAAGCAAGGTCAGGGCCGCACCTCCCTACTTTCCAAGGCACAATCTCGGGCGCGTCTCGATATCACATCAGGCCGCCAACAATCGATTTTTGGGGCACTTAGAGCAGTGCAAGCCCCTGGGAGGGTTACCCCATGAAATTTCTCTCCTTCAATTGCAGGGTTTTGGCGAGCCCCCACAATAAATTCAACCTGAAATGGTTGATCACCACACAAAAACCATACATCATTCTTCTCCAAGAAACACTAGCAGATTCTTCATTAGTCTCATCTACCCTCGCCTCTTTGCTCCCGGGCTGACATTTTGTGGGTATTGATGCTTCTAGTAGATCTGGAGGACTAGCCACGGGTTGGCGCACCAAATCGATCAAATTGTTAAACTCCTGGGAACTAAAATCATGTCTAGGAATTCACATATTTGTGGAAGGATTGGGAAAATAATTCAGAATACTGAACATCTACGGACCCTATCTTGACATAACCCCCTTATGGGAATCCATTCTCAAACTCAAGATTTTGAAGGTTGACAATTTAATCCTTGGGGTAGACTTAAAGTTCTCCTTAGGGGAGACTGAGGTCTGGGGCCCCTTAGCACGACTAGATCATCTCACTGCTATGTTCACTCACCTCTTGTCGACAAATGGGCTGTTGGACATTGCCCCCAGGAAACTTAATCCGACTTGGCGAAATGTGCGCTCAGGGGAAGCAAGGGTGGAAAAGCGCATTGATTGCTTCTTAGTTGTTGAAGCACTAATGGAGGCAAATTTCAAGTAAGGAAATGGATCGGTGCGGGTGGCATTTCAAATCACTCCCCAATCTGGCTCGCTTTGGACGGAGGGCCACACAAACCCCCTTCACATTTTAAATTCAATGCCTCTTGGATTTTGGATGAGAGTTTCCGAGAATTGGTTCAGATAAATTGGAGGCAGTATGATCCCAACTCAGGATATCCCGCGGATGTAGACTTTGCAGACAACCTTAAAAATATCAAATCATTAACTATACCCTGGGCCAAGGAAAAAAGGCAGAGGGAGGACAAGGAATTACAGAACACATAAGAAAAAATTGAGGCCATTTATTAGGAGGTAGATGTTGGGTTCCTATCTGATTCCTCTAGGGATGCTCTTATATCTCTTGAATCACGGCGCAAACAACTCCTAGCTGACCAGGAAGTGACCTGGTGATTAAAAAGCAGGGCGGTCTGGTTAGAACAAGGGGATGAGAACACAAAAAAATTTCATGCTTTTGCAAAGGGCCGCAAAGCCTCAAATACCATTTGGAACATGAAGGACCACGAAGAAAGAATTGTATCATCCTTCACTGGCTTGGCGGAGATGGGCAAGAACCACTTCAAATCCCTGTACAAAGCAGAGCAAAGCGTGACCATCGTTGATATAGTTCTCCTGGTTCTCTATTACCCCAGCTTTGTGAACGAAGAAAATAACAGAGACCTATTCATGGAAGTTAGTGAAGTTGAATTAAAGGAGACCCTCCATAGTTTCCAAAAGGACAAGACCCCAGGGCCAGACAGTTGACCGATATAATTCTATCTCTTTATTCTATGAATTGATCGGATCTGACCTTCTCCCGGTGGTGGAAGAATCCGGAATGAATGGTTCGATGCATCTTCCCTTCAACACAACCTTCCTAGCATTAATCCCCAAAAAGGACGAACCCCTCTCCTTCAAGGATTTTCGGTCGATCACTCTGTGCAACTGTATATACAAGATTGTGGCAAAACTCATTTCTAGACGCCTTAAACCCATTCTCTCGGAGGTGATCTCAAAAGAACAATTCAAGTTTTTAAATGGAAAGCAGATACACGAAGAAATTAGAGTGGCTCAACAAGGCTTGCACAGTCTTAGATCTTTACGGTCCAAAGGGGTAGTATTAAAAATTGACCTCTCAAAGGCATTTGATTGAGTAATCTGGTCCTTTATAAGGCTCCTTCTTACACACCTAGGGTTTGAGGTGCCTTTCATCAGATGGATAATGGATTGCATCTCCTCGGTAACTTTTGCAGTTTTGATTAATGGAGCAACCTCCCTTTTCTTCACCTCCAAAAGGGGTCTAAGACAAGGATGCCCCCTCTCCCCTCTACTCTTTCTCCTTGTAGCAGAAGGTTTAAGCAGGGCTTTGAGTTCGGCCATCACCTTAGGGGATTTCCAGGGTATACAAACCTCTCTAGACTTCAAAATTACACATCTACTTTTCGTGGATGATGTACTAATTTTCAGCAGTGGCAGATGAAGAGATGCTGAGAACCTGGCTGCATTACTCCAACTCTTCCAGAGTGCAACATGGATGATCATAAACGCACAAAAATCCACTTTATAACTAATGGGAATTGACGAGGCCACTTTGGCCCTTTATAGAACTCTTTTCCCCTTCCAAGTTTAGTATCTTCATTAGGGGATAAAATACCCCGACTTTCAACTCAAAGCAAACAATTGTCTTTCAGGGGACTCGAGCTGGCTCTTGGAAAAACTAGAGAAAATATTAAACCTTTGGAGTTTCTAATGGCCCTTAAGGGCGGGTCAACTAACACTGACGAAAGAAGTACTGGAGGCCATCCCGGTATACTGGATGTCACTCTCCTGGATTCCCAAAGGCATACTGGAAAAAATCCGTAGACTCTGCTTTCGATTTATCTGGTCTGGAATGAAGGATCACTACACTTTACCGTGGGAAAAATGGGACACATTAGCCTGGCCAAAATATTTGGGGGGTTGGGGTCTGAAAAGTATCTTCATCTTCTCAAAAGCCCTAGCAACCAAAACTTGCTGGCGCCTCCTCACTACAAACAGCTTACGGACCCAAGTGGTCACCCACAAATACATTAATCCAAGCTCAGTGGGGGAATGGATACATCGGGCAAACAAAAATATCCCCAGCTGCTCCATCATCTGGAAGGCAATTATCAAATCCTTTCATGTAATTGGGGATGGACTGGCTTGGAGAATTGGTAGGGGAGATAAATTCCGAATTGGCTCTGATCCATGTCCAGGCAATGGGAACACCCACTCTCTTCCCCAGGAAATTCTTGACCATCTACATTCACACGGATATTACAAACTCAACCAAATTGCCAACCCAGGCTCCACAAATTTTTGGCACCAAGGTTGGCTCAGTGCAGAAACTCTCAGGTTGGAAGGTGAACTTAAACTTCAATGGGACAACTATATTTTTGCTCTTCAAAGGGACCACATCAGACTCCTGGACATGGAAGATTAACAGGTCTGGAAAAAATCCCCTTACGGAGTCTACTCCCCGAAAATGGGATACATAGCCCTCAATGTTGATCTCCTACAACGAGAACCGTGCTGGTGGTGGAGGGGACTTTGGAAATAAAAATCCCCACTGAAATCCAAGATTTTCATGTGGTCAACACTGTTTAATAAAGTACCAACCTGGGATAAGACGAGGAAGCGATAGATTGAAGGGCCAGGCTGGTGTACTCTGTGTAAAGGGGATACTAAAACTATCAAACACATCCTCATACTTGCCCTTTTACCATAAAAGTCTGGAGAGAAGTTGCCCTCCTTCTGAGACAACTATGTGAATGCAATGGGCCAACACTAGAAACTACATGGCAATCTTGGCTACATGAAGCCTCACACAAGAACTTGAAAGATATGCCTCTCATAATCAGCTGGGGAGTCCGGCTGGCCATAAATAGAGTTATTTTTAGGAAAAGGCCACGATTGTCGAATTAGTCACAGCCCAAAGTCTATCCATTTTGGAACACTTCCCCCAAGAAAAGAATGCACCTAGCATCAGAGTATCTCTGTCTGCTTCCATAGACCATTCCATAGCCTGGGCTTACTTTGACGGAGCCTCACAAAATCTTCTATGGGGGGGGGTGGGGGGCGCAATCCTACATCTTACTGATTCACATTCCTATAAAATAAAAATGGGACTGGGCAAAGGCACAAACAACTATGCAGAACTGATGACTCTTCTTCTCCTACTCAAGACAAAAAAAGAGTATGGGCTACACTCCATACAACTCTTTGGCGATTCAATGAATGTTGTAAACTTGATTCAAAAAACACAGACATGCCACGATATTTTTTTACAGCCTATTTTGAGGGAGATATGCACCTTGTTGGACACTTTTGATTCCTTCTCTATCCGACATGTTTACAGGGACATGAATACTATGGCAGATACATTGTCAAAGGAAGGGCTCAATCTACCTTTCGGTCATTGGCATTTTTCAGAAACACAAGGAGATATTGTTCGAGACTTCTTCCACAGGCCCTTCATCGAAGAACTGACACAAGCTACTTCACTATAATTTTGCAGCTACATGGTTTTTTGTTCTTGTATATAGATATCAGTTACTGGTATCCTTCCTGGGATGTATATTTTTTCTTTTTGTATCTTGCAACCCCTATTACTGCATGTAGCAGTTGCATATGTCTAGCTTATAGATATTTAGAATATGGACAACAAAACTATCAACATGTTACCTTTTACTCTGGTTCAAAACCATCACACTTTTCTATGCTCCAGAATATGTTCATCTAGCACCTACAAAATGTAATTTTGTCTCTCCAGATGAATAAAATTACTCTTTTTTCCGAGGAAAAAAAAATCCTCTTAAATAAATTATTTATTTAATTGAAAGTACACTATATTATAATTGAAAGTACACTATTAATTGGAATATATGAAATAACCACTAACTATATGTAATAAATTAACCATATCTATTAATGATAACAAAAAGCTAAAAAGACACATAATAATGAAAGAACCCGGACCGCATCCACAAATGTGAAGTAAGATTTATACCCATCAACGAAACTTAACTATTATCTATAAACAAAATCAGTTGACATTGGGACCACTACTACTTCAATGGCCGCGTAGAAAAACAAAAGAAGAGAGTGTTTATCCGTAG
>ML782057.1:709147-736380 GCA_009831015.1 Picea engelmannii | reverse complement strand
GTTATTTAACCAATTTGTGATTAATTTAAATGTAATTAACTCCTTTTTTTTAATGTAATTGGGAGTTATTGGGCTTTTTTAGAGCCTAATTTTTGGGAGGAAGTTGGAGATTGACAACCAACTTTCCCACTATTTAACCAAGGCTATGTTGAGGCCATTTGGGTAATATTTTGGAGAGATTTTGGATGGTTTTGGAGAGCAGAGATGCTGAGGCAAAGCCAGGTCTAAGCCAGTTTGAGGCAGGGAAGCTGTTGAGGTAGAGATGCTGTCGGACGATCTCTGAGAGTTCGGGACATCCGTTTCAGGTGCCGTAAATTGTGAAAGATTCTAGAGATCTGAGCGAACATGGCCAGATCAGTATAGAATCCATTCGGCATTGTAAAGATGTACTAATAAGATTTCAAAAAGAAATAAAGAAGCCTCCCTCACAGAGAAAAGGCCCGGAGACGTAGGCAAAGTTGTGCCGAACTCCGTTATCAAATTTGTGCATTATGGTTTGCTGTTTTTCATTGCATTTCAGATTTGCATATATGTCTATGGCTGTATAATTCATTCTCTTTTCTCGTTCTTTCGTTAAGTTTCCCAATGGTCAATTAATGCATGCAAATAAAACTCAACCATAAGTCATTCGAAAAATCCTGACGGATCAAGATACCATGAAGTCTTACAACGCAACAGAGGAGAAGTTTCTCAAAGGACCTAGAGGTAGGTATATCAAATCGTTGTATACTTAAATTAAGAGTTTATTGTATAACAACAGTGTGATGGATATGGAATCAGACAACTAAAATTCCCTGCGTGCATGGGGGAAGGGGGGGAAGCACTGACAGAGGTGGAGAAATGGGGGAAGAGATGGATAAGGGAAAGAAGAAGGAGGCCATGGACCCAATCATGATGGAGGAAGAGATGGATAAGGGAAAGAAGAAGGAGGCCATGGACCCAATCACGATGGAGGAAGATCAAATAAAGAAGATAATGGCAAAAAATGGAAAGATGCGCATTGGAGTACCCTACCTATATAAGATGAATAATAATAAGAGAGTCGTAGTTGATAGAGAGGGCTTGGAAGTGATGAGGAATATGTAGAGGATCTCTGTACTGTGGAGCAGATTGAGGAAATCTTGCGTGCAACATATGAAAGGAAGACAGTCGCTCCGAGGGCAAGAACAGAAGGCAAAACTCCCATCCATGTCAGTGTCACTGTGGAACCCATAACCCCATGTGCAACTAATACACCTGAAATAAAACCACCATTTAGACAACAAAATTTTAGTGGAAGAACGATAAAAAGAGGTACATCCAAACAAGGAGCAACAACTGGAGGAGCCAGTTCAGTAAGTAGCAGTCAAATATGTACACCACACAGAGGTAGTAGTTCATCACAGTTCAAGATGGCAAGACATGATCCCACCATCAGGTTACCAGAATTTAGGGGAGAGGCATCAAAGGACCCTAAAAAGCACTTGTTCATCTGCAAGAAGATCTGGGAAGCAAAACCGATAACAGACGAGGATACAAAACTTACGCAGTTAGCTATCACGCTAAGAGATCACACACTAGATTGGTACATGAGCCAAGCTATAAACAATCCACCAGGAAAAACAAGGACGATTGAATATTTCAAGAAGCTACTGATAAATGAATTTCAAAAGCCTAGCTCAGAAGATCAGTACATGAATGAGATAATTGAAATCAAACAAAAACAAGGTGATTCTGTTTGGGTTATTGATCAGAGGCTCAAACAGTTGAAGGGTGAGTTGAAATATATCATGACTGACATGCAACATAGACATCTCTTTGTGAATTCATTGTTACCACATTTGAAATATCCATATAGACAATAGAAGTTTCAAACTCAGGCAGAGGCTCTATAGGCAACCTTAAAACTGGAAGAGAACCAGTATCAGAAGACAGATCCAACAATAGAATAGTTGAAGGAGGATCTGAAGAACATCACATTTAAACTAAACTAGAATAAGGGAAAAGAGAAAAGAGAAGTTGTTTGGTGTACCACATGCAGGACAAAAGGACACCAGAAGAATGAATGCCCAACTTTTGCGTAGTACATGGAAACATGAGTACCAAACTGTTTACCAATAAGAGGACCATGGTGTGAGATCTGTAAGACACATGGGCATGATCCATATCATTTTCCCATGATGCAAAAGTACCAGACAGTACCCAAGAGCTCATACTACAATTTCTTCAAGTCAGTGTGCCATGATGACAAAAATTTTAGGACAATGGAGTTGATGAGGGAAAGAACTTTAGATACCTATAGGGTGTAGGAAAAAATGATGATAGGGAAAGATGCACCTCAGGTTAACCAGGTACCACCTCCATACAACACTCCACAACAATAATATAACATTGTGCAACCGCAATATAATAACATGCATCCACAATATAACCCCACGCAATATAATTAGGTGCCTCAATACAATGCACCACGAGGAGACCGAACTGGTTACAGAAGTGGAGGATGAGGTATAGGAGGATTTGGAAGAGGCAGAGGTCTAGTAGTGTGCCACAACTGCCAACAACTAGAACATTATGCAAGGGAATGTCCACTTCCACCCGCGAGATGTATGTATTGTCGCGTAGCGAACCATGACACAGAAGATTGTCTGACATTTTTAGGGAAGATCTAGGATAAGAGGAATCAGAACAATCAGAATGTTTAGTGGATCTCTGCAGAAGCCAAGGATGATGGAAGAAATATCAACATAGTCATGCGCGGATGAGCTAAGACATGACCCGATGCAGTAAGAAAATACCCAGCGCAACACCAATGGGTGAAGAAGAATATTGAACCACAAAAGTAGTTTGATGTGGGGAAAGAAAAAGAAACATTCAAGGAGGCTAGACATGAGTTCTTCAAACAAGATGTTGCGTCTACATCAGCTGTGCAACATACTCATAACGTACCAATGTACAATATGACTTCATCAATGGACCACACCAATGAAGCACAACCTGTAGGATAAGTAAGTACTATAAAGACTTTTCTGCAATTCTGTGTTAAGCTACTGAATGATCCATTCTCTCTTAAAGTTTTGAAAATTTTTGTAGAAATATGTAACACAGAGGTAGAGGGGAAGTTACAATAGAAAACAATCAATCACCTCCATACAAGGAGGAAAAGAAGGGAATTCACATTGAATGCTAACATAGGGGATTTCAATATGGGGTACATTATATTGGACTTAGGCTCTGAGATCAATGTGTTACCTAAGAAGACATGGCAGTGTATGGGAGAGCCCACACTAGGCTATTCACTTGTCCAGTTGAAATTAGCAAATCAACACAGAGTTCTACCAATTGGAAGGCTAAAAGGTCTGACAATAGATCTGGATGGAGTGTGCACCAAGGCAGACTTTGAAGTAATAGAAATTGTGGATGGCACAAGTACAACTTATCCAACATTGCTTGGCTTGGATTGGGCATTTGATAACCAGGCCATAATCAAATTAAAGACAAGGAAGATGACATTCGAATCAGGAGAATACCGAGTCATTGCACCATTAGACCCTTCAGAAGGAGAAAGGTTTGTGGAACCTACCTGTTTAGATCTGGAGGAAATCAACCAGTTGTACAAAACCACCGCGCACGAAGAAGATTATGTTAACCCAACTATAGATGGGGTACTCAGCTGGAGAAAATCACATCATGTGCTTCTAACTCAGATACAGGTTTGGAGAATCAACAACAAAGGTTACATGAGGTCTCCACAAGAAGGTGCGCAAGAATAGACCATGCAGTAAGATGGGTTGGTACAAAGATAAGGGAACCCCCCATTTTTCATGGGGTAAATGACTTAGAAGAATTCATAACAAGATACGAAGATGAAGTGTTAGAGAATCAGAGGCTCTTAGCAATGGACATTGTTATCAAGGCAACACCTGCAAGATGGTGGGGTGCGCACAAAGAGACAGTTAAGGACTGGTACCAATGTAAGCGACTACTGTGCATTAGATTTGGCGCAGAGTAGGGGAGTAATAAGATGCAGAGATATGATGGATAGGGGACACCAGCAGAACAATTGGAGAAATGCAGAACACAATGGAGGATGACATCACCAGAAGAATGGCCTCATCATTTCATCCACACATTGGAAGGAATACTAGAAAACTAGTATGTAGACCAAGAGATGCGCAGAGGTACTATAGAATGGACAACACTACAACATAATTTTGTAGTAACTTTCTCATTTGAACATGACAACCTCAACATTGACTCAACATTGAAGTAGATAAAAGGTGTGATATTTATTGAGGAACCAGAGGTTGAACTCATGACAAAGTATCAACAATAGAACAGATAGACGGTTAAAGAACTATTGTCATGCTACCATGTGGAACAAGAAGCACCAGATGAAGATGACCCACACAACATTCAAATTACATAAGTTGAAGGAAAAAGAGAGGTGGAAGGTCCATCTCTGGAGTCAGAGGTATTTGTTTCACCAATCAAGGTGAAGAAAGTGAACATTGGAACAATTGATGATCCTAAAATGGCCAGTATTGGAGACTAATGGGATGAACAAACAGTTGAAAGAATAACAGAGTTATTGCACGAATATAGTGACATGTTCCCAACTACCTTTACAGAGATGAAAGGCATAGCAGGAGAGCTAGGAGAGATGAAAATACCTCTCAAACCTGAGGCAAGACTTTTCAGGCAGAGACCTTACAGATTGAATCCATTATACAAGTAGAAAGTGAAGGCTGAAATTGAAAGAATGTTGGAAGCTGGTATCATAGAACCAATAGAGGAATCATAGAACCAATAGAGGAATCTGAATGGATAAGTCCTATGGTAGTACAAGAGAAGAAAAAAGGGGGGATAAGGATTTGTGTAGATTTGAGAAATTTGAATGATGCTTGCTTACATGACCCTTTTTCCCACCCCTTTCATAGACGAGGTATTAGAGAATGTGGGAGGCCAAGAAGCATACTCATTTATAGATGGATTCTTGGGTTACCATCAGATCAATATAGCTCTAGAAGACAGGTACAAGACTACTTTTTCTACAAAATAGGGATCCTACCAGTACAGGGCCATGCCATTTGGACTGAAGAATGCAATAACCATATTTTCAAGAGTAGTCATAACTGCCTTTAAAGAATTCATACATCAGTTTTTAGAAGTATATTTGGATGACTGGACTGTATACATTCTGTTAAAAGACCATGTAGAAGTATTAAGGCTGATGCCGGAAAGATGCATGCAGTGTCAGATATCATTGAATATAAATAAATGCATTTTTTGAACACCTTTTCAGATATTGTTGGGACATATAGTCTGTAAACAAGGGTTATTGGTAGATCCTGCTAAGATTGCAGTCATTGTTAATTTACCAGCACCAAAATTAGTGCGCCAGTTGAGAACAACAATGGGACATATAGGCTATTATAAGAAATTTATCAAGGGGTATGTGCAGATCACTGCGCCATTGGAAAAATTGCTAAAGAAGGATATCAGATTTCAGTGGAATGAAGATTGTCAACGAGGGTTGGACACCTTAAAAGAAAATATGGTCACATCACCTATCCTAGTATTCCCATATTGGGAAAATACATTTCATGTGCATGTATATGCATTAGCCATAACAGTTGGAGAAATTCTGGCATAGCTACGAGCAGGGGATTTAGACCATCCTATAGCCTTTGAAAGCATAAAATTGTCAGAATCAGAGAAAAATTACAATACCACAAAAAGAGAAGGCTTAGCCATGGTATATGCACTTAATAAGTTCAAGCACTACTTATTGGGTAAGTACTTTAATATGTTCACATATCATTCTTCCCTAAAATATTTTGTCAACAAGCCAGTGTTGGGGGGGGGAGGATCTGTAGATGGTTGTTGTTATTCCAAGAGTTTGATTTTGAAGTGATAGTCAAACTAGGAAATCTGAATGCAGGACATGATCATTCGACAAGGGTCACTAATGGATATCATTGAATACTCGAGCACATGAATTTCGCCACAAGAATTTAGCACTGTACAAAAGAAGAATTTGGTAGTGAGAGATGCATACTACCAACTGATTGCATGACACTTATATAAAATGGGCTTAGACAACATTTTGAGAAGGTGTGTGCTAGAGCATGAAAGACCTAGAATTTTGGTAGAAGCTCATGAGATAATAGTTGGAGGAAATTATGCAGGAAAAGCTACTGGGCAGAAGGCATTGCGCGCAGGATTATGGTGGCCAACACTTCACAGGGATGCAAAGGAATATTTCCATGCATGTGGTGTCTTTCAGAGGCTAGGCATACCTAACAGAAGGGATGCGATTCCCCTGAGACCACAAGTAACTTTGCAAGTATTTGACAAATGGGCAATAGATTTTTTTGGGCCAATCCATCTGCTAGCAAAAAGGTCAGGAACAAGATACATCATTACTGTGACATAATACTTAACAAGATGGGCATACACAACATCAGTCAAAGATTGCAGTGCAGAGACAATAACACATTTCTTATTTGACCAAGTGATCACTAGGTTTGGTTGTCCAATAATTTTGATGAGTGACCAAGTTTCTCACTTTATCAACAATAATATCAGGTCTATGGCTGAGGAATTTGAAGTCTATCATCAGAAGAGTACACCATACTATCCTTAGGAAAATGGAACAGTGGAAGCCTTCAATAAAATTTTGGAGAATGCTTTGACAAAGATCTGTAATGTAAACATGGATGATTGGGACTTAAAAATACCAACAATACTATGGGCATACAAGACCACATGTAAGAAACTGATAGGACATACACCATTCAGATTGGTGTATGGGCAGGAAGCAATGGTGCCATTACAATTTCTGGTACCTAGTCTGTGCATAGGAACAATTAGCATCATGACAGAAAGGGGCGCAATAAAAGAGAGGTTGAATCAGTTAATGGAAATGGAAGAGGATAGGATCCCAACAATATTTCACCAAGAAGTACAGAAAGACAGAGACAAAGTCTGGCATGATAGACATATCAAAAGGAAGAATTTCAAGGAAGGAGACCTAGTCTTTCTCTATGAGAATAATTTTTCCCAACATCCTGGTAAGTTTAGAATGCATTGGCTAGGGACCTATGAAGTAAAGACTGTCACAGATGGGGGATCTGTACAACTAAAGGATCTGGAAAGAACAAAAATCAAGGGAATGATCAATGGTAGTCGACTGAAAATGTACAAGGACAATCGACTTCCTAACACTTAAAAGTTACAACGCAGTAACAAAGACATGTACATAGTGTACTATAGTAGAAGCTAGGATAGAAAAATGACAAAAAGAAATAAAAAGGAGAAAAAGAAGGAAAAAAATACAAAATTAGAAAAGAAATAAAATACGAAAACACTGGGAAAACTTGCGCGCAAAAATTACCGCGATAGACATCAAAAGACCGCACACAATAAAAAGTGGAGTTGGTGCAAATGCACACAAAAAGTGAAAAGTAAACACGACACAGTCTATAAAAGGAGGAAAGCGTATAATTATTCAACACTAAGAAAATTTCGAGCTCAGAGCGAGAAAAAGAACTCGTGCCCTAGTTACCAAGTCATGAAATAGCAAGCCAAGTTGTGATAGTTGCAAAGGATGACTCCACTGAATTTTTGGTCACTAGGACAGTTTGTCTGGGTCACTCGACAGGGCCAAAGGCATAAAGAGAGGATGCATCAGCCAAATAATATAGTCGAGCTCGAGGATGTGACCACCTCAGACCCATAATTGATTAGCCTAACACAGGTCCAGGAAGAGATCCCTACAATGCAACAAGGAGAGATAGGGCAGAGCTCCAGGGCCGAAAATGGGGTTTCAAACTCTAACCCCGGGGTGCCTGCAAGATTGAATGACATAGTGGGACCGCGATAGTTCCATACACAAGACAAAGTACTGGTTGAGGACATAAATGACTGGCCAGAAGTAGCAGAGGCAGGCACATCTGCTACGGGGCAGAAAAAAAGACATCTAACAGTATGGAGATTACCCTCCCTTTTCTCCCAGAAACAGTCCCCACTGTTGATGACATGCTGGGAAAGGTACCCAAGCTGAGGCACACGGACCATGACGTGCGTGACGCGACCAAATTTCCAGAGTTGGCCGAGGAGAACTATTTGATTAACATAGGGGAAATTGGACCCCTAGGACAACCAGTGCTAGAGCCCGTGTAGTGGATTACGAGGTTGTATAACTTAGGGATTATGAATCTCTTAGACATACGACATTTTGGGCATGGTAAGAATGTTGGTATGTGTGTCAAACAACTGGTTGCCCGAGTCCATGGAGGCATCCTTTGGATGGAAAGACCAGTGCAGATCGATGTGGCTTTAATTTCCAAGATCACAGGACTGCCCACAGTCGACGCACATCCGAAAGACTTCTTGGAAAACAAAGCGCGCGAGAAAGAAATAGCAGAACAAGCGAAGGCACAGTGCGACACGAATAGAGGAAATAGAGGCATCATCATCAAAGAGATCAATGACAACATGACAAGATTCACAAGTAAACTAATGGCATGCAAGATGCTAATAAAATGTCGCAGAGAGGAAGCACCAGCAGAAGTGATCGCGGTAGAAGTGCAGTGCGTGAAGGGGATGATGTTTAGCTGAGCACCATACATACTGAACCAATTCCTATTTGATTGTCGTGACACGCGGGAAAATGGAACCGAGTTCCATTACTCCCGGTTGATAATATTGATAGCTCTAGCAGGGTGGAAGGAGCCCAAGTTTTCAACATTCTCGGACAGAGTAGGAAAGTGCTATGCGGACATGTATGAGTCTCTTTGGAAAGAAAAAGATAACAAGACGCAGTAGGAAAACAACATTGTGTTTTCCATGCTGTTAGAAGAAATCCAGTAATGCACAAAAAATGTGTGGTGCATACCTATGGAGGTAGCACAAGGGACATAGGGGATAGATAAATTTAAGGCATTCCGGCATCACATATGGATCCAAGACACAAGGGATCCCAAAAAGGAGTGGCTAAAGATGCAGTATTGTGTCACAAGGGAGCAAGTGGACTTGATTATCAAAAACTGGACTGCACAGTGGCAATCACCAGAAACAAAATCGGCCACAAGGACAGGCATGGCGCAGTCCTCCAAGCCCAAAGAGACTACCGAAGTAGGCTCGTCAGCCTGAATAGGTAGTCCGATTGAAAATACCAAGACAACCACAACGTGAACCCTACCAAGTTGGAGAAGCATAGTACCAAAAAGGCCGAGGAGAATGCACATCACAACAAGAACATGAAGCCGACCGTAGATGGGGAAAATGGAGATGGTATGGGCTCAAGAGGAAAGAGGACAAGGAACAAAAACAGATGCACAACACTCACAAATGGCAAGGAATCATGCACACAAGAAGCGAAAGTATGAGACAGAGGACCCAGACATCACCCTCACATGGGATGATGCAAAGCTCATCGTGGACAAGGTCCAAAACAAGAGCGAGGAAGTGGTCAGAACAAAAGAGGTGCAGAGGGAACAAATTATGGCTAAGATCCTAGAGGTTCATGCAAACATCCAACATCTATGGAACTGGGCAGAATCATAGGCCATAGGAAAAGACACAGAGGATACCTGCGCAGAAAGAAGGCGAAGAGACCGTGCAATTCATCATCCAGGGTAGGGAGACATTCATGATAACGTGTCAAATGATCAGGTTCGATCAAGAGACGACGCAAAAACCCCTAGAAGAGGTGAAAAAAGTGGAGATGGTGATGGCGTATATCCCCACAAAGGCCTTATACGGGCTACAAGACAACGTCATGAAAGAAGTACAGTCTAGGGCCCGCGCAGATGCCACAAATCTAGAGGTGGGAAAAGGGGTTGCATAGATGCTTCAGATCACATGCGATCAGTTGATTGCGGAAAAGGAAGAGGAGAAAGAACATGCAGACAAGCTAGAGTAGGTATTTACAACAACATACAACCGAATCCCCAACAATGTGCATGAAGCTGAGAGAAGCACAAAAGAGAAGATCAACCTCATTGCGGAGACAATCAACCAATATAGGCAGGAGATCGAGGAACTCAAGGAGAAGCTCAATCCCACGACTCTGCCTGAGGTCCGAGAGCATATGAAGAAGAAGCTGGACTCCAGATGGCAGAAATGGAGAAACAAGTCAACACATCAGCATGATTGTTTGATAGAGAAACACAACTTTGGACAACGCTGAAGGAAGACGAGCAGATCCAGTAGTGGGACCAGGAAGAAGAAAGAGTAAGCGCAACTATCCAGGACCTCAAGCAGAGGCATAAGACAATGAGTATCACAGAGCATCTGGAAGGAACGCAAGATATGAAGAAGTTGCAGGCAGAGTTAAAAGCAACGCAGATGCAAAAGCAGGAAAGACACGTGCAAATGGAACCCCTTCAAGAGAAAGCAACACAGATGATCACAGAATTGGAGGAGGAGAAGAGGAACATGGTACAAGCACAAACAAAGTGCGCAACAATGATCCAAGAGGATATCACAGTGCAAGCATTAGAAGCACTCACAAAAATGGTCATGCAGGTCCAGGTAAGAGGAAGGGAACTTGTAGACAAGTTCCACAGCCTAGCAGAGGCTTTTGAGGCAACACACAATGCCTAGGTGGATCGGGATGAGCCACATGTCAGTGTTGGAGGCCTGTTGGGTGCAAGCCGATTTTGAGGAAAATTCCAGTTTTGGAAAGTAAATCTTAATTTGGAAAAAGACAGCTGGAAGGAAAATCAACGCGTGTAAGGAAAAGTCGCATGCAAAGGAGGAAAGCATGCAAGGCGCGGAGGAAGTAAGACCTAATCATGTTAGGGTTAGGGTTAGGGTTTTGGAAGGAAATGACTAAGAAGACTTTAAAATAGTATAAATAAGCACCTAGGAGGTCTTGGTCGAGGCCCCCGCCGCCGTTGAGTGGTTGTTCTTTGTTCAAAGTGTGTTCCAAGATTAATTATGAATTGTAAGAAATGGTTGTGATACCTTTTTGTAATTTTTTGAGCTATAGAAGAGTCAGGTAGCTAGATCTTGAGGGCCAGATCACAGACTGAGGAGCCTGGTGTGATCTAGTCCGCCTCCTAGAGGTTGTGGAACCTCTTTCTTGATTGTATGATCGGAAGTGTAGTGCGCACAATGCCATATTATGCAACAATTAAATTTAAAAGAGCCAAATAAGATAGATCTTTGTGGATGTATCCCAGGAGGGGGTGAACCACGATAAAACATGTGTACTGTGTGATGATTGAATGTCTATTTACTTTTTGTTAATGGTTGATTATCTTTAATTCCTGTTAATGATGGATTTACACATATGTGGTTAGCTAGATTTATTAGATTGCATGCAAAGGTTTAACACATGAATGGATCTTAGAATAATAGAATAATTAACCAGTGTAATGCCTGAAGAAGATCAAATACACTCCCATATCCCCACTCTTCCTAGACTGCAAGCACTTGAGCTTTGCAGTCACCCTTAGAACTATCTCGGGTGAGATTGCATAGTACCTTCTGTGTGCTATGTTGCCTTTTGGTTTACCAGAGGGGCCGATAGTTTTAGAGGGTTTTGTTGGAAACCTGTTCAGATCTGAACCTGGGTCAGCCCAAGAAGTAGTTAGAGGGATTAATAACCAACATGTGTGTATAAAAATACATAGCGCACCACTAAAAAACTAAGCATTGAGCAATGGAATGGGGGTGTGCATTACCAATGTCTCTCATCTTATAAGAGGCATTGTCTTCACAAAAAAAACCCATCGATGCATTCTAAAAAATACAACGCATTGGTGCCCCTCATTGAATCGAATGCCCCGTGACCAATGTGTTATAAAATACAATGCATTGCTAAAAATACACATTGGGGCTCCAAGCAACATGGAGCATCAAACTTACGAGTGTACATTAACGGTGTGTATCATTTAAGATGAAGCACTGCAAATTGATGCATTATAGGAAATAACCTGCACCGATGCACTGTGGGTGCATTGCATCGCACCACACATAAAAAAATTAGCATAACAAACATTTAATGACTAAGCTAGCCCCAATGTGCCAAATAACATGGAGCATTGAACTTACCAATGTACCTTAACTGTGCGTACCATTTCAGACAAGGCACCGCACACCGATTTGTTATAAGGAATAACCCACACCAATGCACCACACATATAAAAATTATCATACTGATGTGTTTAATGACTAAAGTAGCATTGATGCACCATATAACATGGAGCACCGTGAAAATTGTGAAGATGGAACATCGAACTTATCACACCACAAATATAAAAATTAGCATACCGTTGTGTTTAGTGACTAAAGTAACACCAAAGTTCCAAATAACATGGATCAATGGAGGCGGTGCTTGTTTTCTCATAAAGTGCACCGTTCACAATGCGTATGATTTATTAAAGGTGCACTGATTAATTTACTGCATTTTTTTTGCAAACAAAAATTAATTTCAGTTTTTGATAAATACAAAATGGTTATGTGTGTGTGTGTGTGCCTAAAGATAATTGTATGTGAATTAGAGATGACAACGATGAGTACAAGAGCAACAGGTCGACACATGCAACTTTGTATGTGAGTGGGAGGCCAGAGAAAGGGAGAGGGAGATGATCCCTCACCCTATTGCATTGTAGAATTGTTTCCTTTTCATGAACATTGACCTCCTCAATTTTTATGAGGATGTTACATCCCTTATGGGGATTCTTCTTTTTTACATCAGTTGATCAGGTGTTAGGATCATGCTCGATAGGCATTCAAGGTCAGTCCCGATATATGGTATTATCCCATAGAGGAGGATATTTATTTTATCACTGGTTTGTCTAGGAGGGGGGAGGTTTGGCCCCAGTTCCTTGATCTACCGCCCGACATTGCAGGAGAGAACCAACTAGCATATGTGTAAATATGTGTCGGTGAAGACATTGTTTCCACTACAGACTTCTAGGTTGTTGGTGGTCAATTGCGGATAGATGCATTTGGTGCAGAGGAGGTAAGGTGTCTGTCCCTTATTGTCACAACACTGGCACACTTTACCTCTCGTGAGAAGTGCATTAGTTTTTGTGTCAATTTTGTTTTTGATTGGATCATGGTCACTCTATTTTTTATGGGAGGTTATTCTTCTCGTTTGTGTCAGAGTTATTTACATTACTTTTTCATAGGTTTCATGTCACTTGATTGAAAACACCCCATTTCTCAATCCTATGACTGATGCGTGTATGCGCATGTGGGGGTAGTTGTTTCCCAAGAGGGGCTAGCCGTAGTGGTTGTGTACTCTGGTGAGTAGAGAGATCTGTGATTTCTTGGTTGGAGGGGACAATCCTGTCCTCCATATTGTATAGTACCCGTATGCGGGGATGGATTGGAGAGGATGTATGAACATCTTGTTTACTCCAAATAAGCCATTAGATGATAAAGGTAATATTATCGTTATGTTTTGATAAATCTAGTTGCATATTTTTTTCCTTATATAATGCACATGTAATTTATTGTAACATTTTGTTTCAATTATTTGATTATTGTTGTCTACCGTTTTGAAAATATTGGCACATATGTTGGGGACGAACCTCCCCAACACAATGAGGAGATGGATGACTCAACTGAACAATCTCCAGTACATAGACCTGACATGTCATGCAGGTCGGATTAGAGAGTCTGAAATGAGGTGGCAGATCACATATGTGGTTTGATTTACAGGTAGGGAGTGGCACCTATACATGTTAGAGATATCTTATAGGTACCAGAGCTATCTGACATATGGTCAACCCTTCCTCATGGAATGATGTCACTGATGTGTCATGTTGTCGGTGCCCTCAACCTAATCTAGAGGATGAGGGATGCTACTCATTCCACTTCATCTGGTTCATCTTTTGAGAATGATGCTCTTGATCCTCCATAACATGATTCTTCACCACCTAATCCTCAACTAGACTGATCAACATCCCCTCCACCACCTAGTCCTCCTCCTCCTCCACATGTATCACTAGTTGCATCATCCACTGATCCTCCTCCTCCTCCATGTGATACTAGTGGAGAGATATATCAGAATCTACTTTCGTCATTGTTATCTGACATGGGTATCGATATACCCTCCTCTTGGGCACCATATTCCACCAATCTTGTCCTCCTCCTCCACCAAATGTGTCACCAATTGCACCATCCACTGGTCTTCCTCCTCCTCCTCCTCCTCCTCCTCCTACATGTGTCACTAGTTGAACCATCCACCAATCCTCTTCCTCCTTCTTCACACGTCTCACCAACCGCACCATATTCCACCAATCCTCTCCTCCTCCTCCACCACATGTGTCACCAACTGCATCATCCATTGATCCTTCTCCTCGTCCACCTGATCCTGGTGGAGAGTATATCAGACTCTACTTTTGTCATTGTTATCTGACATGGGTATTGATATACCCTCTACCTCTAGTAGCAAACACACATATGGCTTTGGATTTGGTGGTGAAGATAGCTAGTAAGGATACTTGACACGTATATTGATTGTTGTATATTTGACTTCAAATGTATATATGACATGTTTATTGATTTTAATGAGATGTGTATTTTACATGTATATTTGATATGTATATCACTCATGTATATTATGTTTCTTCATATCATGTTGATGTTGTTGTTGTTGTTTGATTTACAAAATGTATTATGGGTACGCTAATGATTAACATTATTAATGATTTCTCTATTTTTAAATTAAATTTGAGATGTAGCACTCATTTAAATTTAGAGTTGTTATATAATGTTTAACTTTAGTTTTATGAAACCATTTAATTTGGATTGTGATTGCAAAAACTTATAATGATTAATGCCATATACTATTTAACTCTTCTTCAAGGTGAATTGTTTGTTGTCCAACAAGATACAATATATTGATTAAACATGTTTACAAACAAAAATACATAATTATGATGAGTGAAATGATTGTGATTTGAATAATTGTGTCTTTTCATATATTGTAATAATAACATTATGATATAATTATTCACTAACATTATGATATAATTATTTAATAATAATAATAATAATGATGTTATTTTATTAATTTTTATCATTCAAAGATTACAAGACAAGGCTATAATATAATTGTTTACTAAAATCACAATTATTATATTTTTACTATTTTTTATTTTCCAAAGATTTTATTAATTTATATTATTCAACTATTATAATATTAATATATTGAATTTATTTAAGTTTAAATTATTAAATATAATTAATATATAATAATAAATTTTGATCTATACACTTTCGATGAAGTGGATTTACAATTTTTACATTGAAGACATTTTTTAAGGGAACAATTCTCTTACATCCTTCATTGTCTGTCACTGCCCACTTACAACATGCCACCTCATCTATTATGTCGAATTACAACTCACCATGTATGTTTCCCTCAACAACTAGTTATGGTGGACTTGTATAAATATTTCCTTTGAATCGTTGGCCTCTTTATTTCCAGTTGGTTGCGAGGATGAAGTTTGGACAAAGAAGGCCCAACGACTTGGTCAAATTTAAAATAGAATTACAATAAAAAAAGATAAGGCACCTCATGCTTGGTCAATCTATTTAACTCCAGTAAATTTTATATGTAGGCAGATTTCATAAAACCCTTTTAACAAAATAAACTTCAATTTATAGTCAATTTGCATCCGACCATATAGAATACTCATCCATCCTTATCCCTTTGACATGTTAGAAGCACTGCATTTGATGGCTATGTAAGTAAAGGAATGAGAATGTAATTCTCGCGAGTGAAAATGGCGACCATGATGGAAAAAATACAGAAGAGAGTGGAGGATCATTTCAAATCCCACAATGTGAAAAAGGGGATTTAGCGTGCTCAAATCTCAGGATTGCCACACCATATTTGGGACCCAAAAATCTCGGGTTTGGTAGGGAAATATTTAGGGTCTTTATGATGTTTGGCACCGAAAACCCTAAATCAAACTGGTATCCCTCATATCTCGATACAAGCTTCCATTTTTGAAGTATTGCCAGAGGATGTCATTTTCAAGGGGGTTAATCAGACTAGGATGTGGATGATCGATTACAAAATTATGCCCTTTTTGTGTAGACTTTGTGATTTGTAGGGCTATCTTTTCCATTATTTCCCACAAAAGGGCTCAACTTTGTTATTCCATTAAAAAAAAAAACCTAAAATAGAGGTTGATTTTCTCCTAAATGAAAAGTAGAACTAGAGCTTGCAAATTTGGTGTCCAAGCAAACGATGGAATATTAGAGGTTCTAATCTTTCAGATTCAAGGAGGCCATGGAAAGTGTGGCAACTAAGGCTCCTTTTTTTAATGTAGATCATCGCATAAGGGAAGAGGATCCCAAAGTTAGTGATATTTTCCTCCTAGAGATCGATGTGGTCAAGATTCAATGGTAATCGTTTCCTCTTCCTCCTGTACACTCAATAAGATATATCTCTGCTCATGAAACTACTTTTATTTCCACTTTGTATCCCACTAATTCCTTTCCCAATGAAACTATCGGTGCAGAGAAAAACAAAGACTACCCACAAAAGGGCTCAACATTGGCTCTTTCTCATGTGCTTCTCTTGCACGAGTGTTCTCATGAGGAAGCATTGAGAAGAGGAAAACTGGTTTATGCCCAGGTAGAATGATTGGATGTTTATAAAAAGTGAATCATAGCACAAATATTTGTTCACCATTAAAATATGCAATTATATTGACGTTGTTCTTAGAACTTAACATTTCATTGCTTACTTATCCTTTTCTCTTCTCTTAACTTTGTCATGATCTGAGGAAACCAGGCTCTTGTTTAGGTGTGTACAAATTATTTACACCATTCAAATTTTGGCAATGTATTGAAGCCTTCCTATCCCATTGACTTATGACAGAATAAAAATATCTACAACTATATTGACAACAAAATTTATATAGACATTTTGGCCCTTCATAGTGCTCAACTGGTGGAGTGGCTTGAGTGCACCTGTTGGAGTTATATATTTGATCTGCGTATCTTTGTAATTTCTCTGTAAATTTGTTTATGTCCCATGTCACATCAATTTTTTATCCCTCAAGATTCCACAACTATCAAAATTATGCCTCCACACTTTACCTCCATAATGCAATGATTGAGGTTCCTCCTGCCCTTCCTTGGAGGAAAATATGACCCCACCACCACATCCATCTTCCTACCTTGAATCTCCTCATGTGCACCCATCTTGTACAATCAACAAATCCATATTTAGAAACCCTATTTGACTTGTAAGTTATTTCATTTTTAAAACATCAACTCAGCTCTAGCTAAATTATTCATAATTTTCATGTCACAAATCCATATTTGGCTTGTAAGTGATTTCATTTTTAAAACACTAACTCAACTCCAACTATTCATAATTTGCATGTCATTATGGAGGATTACATCATAGCTTGGGTTTATGTGTTGTTAAACTCCAATGGTTTGTGTTTTGTTAAGTTTATTTATTTTTCTATTTCTCTTATTGTTATTTCAGTTCCCCGTATCTATGTAATCAGTTCACCAACTCTCGGCCATTTCCCCCTGATAGAGTGATCATTTTCCCTTTGATCTTCCATCACACGCCAATTTCAACATTGTTGACCTATCTCCAAGGTTGATTTGACAATTTCAATGTTTTTTTATCTCCAGAGTTGACAATCCATGCCATTTTTCATCTTTGCTTGTAATCTTTGTTTGCTTTTAGTTGGCTTGGTTGAAACCTATGGCTATCGTTGATACATGGGTGAAATCCAATGTATTATCCTTTTAGTTTTTTGTTTTTTTAACTATTTACGTTTAGTTGGTTTGGTTGAACCCGATCATCGTGGTTGAGCCATGGGTAATGTGTAGTGGGTGGAATCAAATGTGGCCATGGAGAAGCTACGTAGGTTTTATTTTAAACATTTAATGCATTTTTTAAGGTTCCTTCCTACTCTACTTTTGTCTTTCAATGTGTTGCTTAACATCCCTATCCATCTACTTCATGCTTTCCATACATATTATCTAAATGAACTTTTTATCTTTCAAGGGATTGTTTAAGGTTCTGACCCACTTTACTTCAGGTCACTGCAACTCAACCATTCCAACAAATTAGTTCTCCTTACACTTAGAATATGATCTATTGCTTTGTATTTCAAGATTTCTGACTCCTTACATATATGATTTTTATCTACAAGCAAAAGAGCAAACATGCTCTTCTTTCCTTAATGCAAAAATGTAATCTGTAACAATGATTTTTAATAGCTCATAAATGCTATAACTTTATAAATAACAATAATTCATATAATTATCTATAAGAAGAAGAGAAAACCCACCTAGTTTTCCCTAATGTAGAAATAGAGTCCATAACAATGATTTTCAATAGATCATAATCTTATTCTCCCTTCATTAGGATAGGTCCTTCATATATTCTAACCCTTGAACTTCTCTGATTGTATTTAAGTTAATGGTTGGATGTATTATGGATGGATTTATTATGGGTTATTGATATGAAAATGATAAGGCTTGAGTATCTTTAAAATTGCAAGTGAAATTTCTACGTGCTTGGGAAATAGGATCAAGTTACAAACACATAAAACTTAATGAGTTTTTACTTAATCATGAGAAGCATAAATAGACATAACAACCATCAAATTAAACACATTAACACAACAAAATGATAAAGGAGTTCACCCCTCTCTTGGGCTACATCTCCTGGTCCAACTTCCAATGGATCATTTTCATTAATTCTCAAAGTGTCAAAAAGAGTGCTTTACAATGCTCAAAATGAAAAATATATGGCTTCAATGGCTCCAGAACGTCCAAAAACCTTTAGCTAGGCTCTTCGTGCACCTGGTTTGGCCAAAAACTGAGAAAAATACAACTTTGGAAGTTTTCTCACAATTCTTTGTTGTCCATGCTTCCCAAAACGCACCTGTGTGTGAACAACCTGGCTCATGGGCGTTTCCCGTGCCAAAAACCCAACACTGCACACATTTTGCAATTCGTGGCATTCTATCGAATAGTTAGGGGACTTAGCACCTTTCTCGGCAGAGGTAGTGGTCATGTGGCCTATGTGGCCAAGCACTGACCACAAAAGTAACACTTGTGTGCTAGTTCATTGGAGTCTCCACGAGAATGGTCATATGAAAAAGGGTGTGGTGTGACCAGGGCTTAACAGTTATAATCCCATGCTCCGAGTCCCATGGTAAGTTCATGTGGTGAGTGGTTGATGTTATGGCTGAGGGCTGGGGCTAAGCCCCGACCCTTTTTCTGCTTGGACTAACAACCAATGCAAATTCAAATATTTAATTTAGACTATATGTTTAAGTCACATATGGTAGGCGGGCTGGTGGTTTGTCTTATACCAACACTCTTCCACTCCTGGAGGGCGTGGGTTCGACCCCCGCATACTCCAACCAAAAATTTTACACTAGGGGTGCCACATGGCAGCTGCCTCTTCCACATCACTACTTGCCACATGTCAGTACAATACCATGCCATGTCAACACCTCTTCCCAGTTAGCAATCAATGTCACCCTACCACGTGTCATTACAGTCACCCTGCCACGTGTCAGTACGATTTGCACAGTCAAC
The DNA here is from genome assembly GCA_009831015.1 of Picea engelmannii. Taxonomy (NCBI): domain Eukaryota; kingdom Viridiplantae; phylum Streptophyta; class Pinopsida; order Pinales; family Pinaceae; genus Picea; species Picea engelmannii. The sequence continues at coordinate 716,838 of ML782057.1, read as the reverse complement.
AGTACAGACTGTACAGATTGTATAGTCAGCAAAAAAGTTTCATGTTTGGCAAAGTGGACAGAACACGATATCTATCGCGTACAACATCCGTTTGAACCCATTCAAGTTGCATTGGGATTGTGAATATGAGGCCTATGCACGAGTCCATTTTCAAGCAATTCTGAACACTTTTATTTTTGAGCATGTTTTGATCCCCTGGATCACTCCTCTCCATTGGGAAGTTTTTGGACCTCCAAAAGACTACTTTCAGTCTATCTGAAGATGAGGGTATAATTCCCTCACCTTTACAACCTCAATCCATTTGGCTTTGCTTGGATTTGTGCCTTTAAGACCAACACAAAGGTATTCCACATTCCCTCGTTTTGAAGTTTGTATCCTCCTGTCAAGGATTGTATCCTCATGCAGTTCTGCAAGATATTCCGGCGAGAAATAATCTATGGAAGGAATATGAACATGCTCTGCTTGATCATCAATGAAAGGAGGCTCATACAATCTCAAATTCTCAACATTAACAACTTCATACATTTTCATATAGGGAGGAAAATCCAAACGGAAGGCATTGTTACCAATCTTTTCAAGAATCTTGAAAGGTCCATATCGAATTGGTTTTGGTTTTTTACCTTCTCCTTTAAGCCTCTCTTTGCTAATGTAAAGCCAAAATGCATCTCCAACTTCGAAACTATGATCAACACGATGCTTGTCATGTCTTGTCTTGTACTTGGCTTGGCTCTTTTCCAACTGTTCTTGTACCATTTGATGCACCAACTGAATTTGTTCAATGAACTTCTTTGCTCTATCAATTTCATATTGACCATCAATAGTAATATCTTTCCCAAAGATAAAATCTAAAGGATATTTTGGCAAATGACCAAAACATGCCTCAAATGGATATGTTTGAGTCGAAGAGTGATTGGTCCGATTGTAAGCATGTTGAATGTAGTGTAGGTGCTCATCCCAAAGCTTAGGATGCTTGCTGCAATAACCAAAAAGAAGATGTACTACTGTTCTATTCACCACTTTTGTTTGACCATCATTTTGTGGATTAAATGTTGTGCTCTTTTTCAGCTTGGTGTCCATGAGTGCCCATAAACTTGACCAAAAGTTCCCAATAAATCGAGAATATCGATAAAAAATAATGGATTTGGGAAACCCAAAATGTACCCAAACATGTTGAAAGAAAGTTTGTGTCGTTTGTTTAGTTGTAACATGCTTTTTACAAGGCATAAGAATATACATTTTGTTGAAATGATCAACTACAACAAAATATAATCATGATTCTTTTTAGACATAGGTAGACCTCCTACAAAATCCATGGAAATGTTTCCCAAGGACGAGAAGGAACCGGAAGTGGAGTATACAAACCCAACTTTCTATTGCTAGGATTACTTGTAGAACATAAAGAACATCTTCTTACATATCTTGAAACACTTTCATTCATTTTAGGCCAATAGCAATACGTTTTAAAATTAGCCACCCTCTTGCCTACACCAAAGTGGCCAGCAATAAGAGAAGAATGTGCCTCCCTTATGATGTTGACTCTTTCACCTTGTGGAATAAATAACTTGCCAAGATGATACAAAAACTTATCATGCACATGGTAATCCAATTCCTCAGCTTGGTTAGAATAACACAAAGTTGCATAAACCTCTTTATAATCAACATCTAAAGTATATTGTTCAACATAGCTCTCATGCATGGTAGAATTATGCTTAAGAATAATTGAAGCACTAACAATAGGCCTAGAAAGCATATAATAAACTTTGTTATAAATGCCTTTTTTATACCTTATAACCAAGTGGAATTTTTGTAGAAAACCCATCCATATGAAGTGCCTTGCTTGTTGTAGCTTTGTTCGTGATTGTAATTTTTGCAATGGTTTATGATCTGTGTGAATGATAGTTTCTTTTCCCAACAAATAATGTTTCCATTTTTTCACACTTTGTACCAATGCATACAACTCCTTATCATAAGTAGGATAGTTAATCACAACACCATTAAAAGTTTCAGAATGAAAACAAATGGGCTTACCATGTTGTAACAAGACTGCTCCCATTGCATAATTGCTTGCATATGTTTGGATCTCAAAAGGGATGTCTCAAATCAGGAAGTGAAAGAAATGGAGCTGAACTAATCTTCTCCTTCAATGCATCAAAAGCTTTTTGTCGCTTTCCTCCCCATTGGAAAACTTGCCTGATGCTTGTCATTGTATGTAATGGAGATGCAATTGAAGAGAAGTTAGCAATAAAATTTCTCTAATATTGGGCTGATCCCAAAAAGATTCTTACCCCTGTCACATTGTTGGTCTTGGGCCAATCCAAAATGACTTTGACCTTGGAAGGATCAATTTTCAGTTCTCCTCCTCCAACAATATGTCCCAAATAAATAAGTGAGGTCTTTCCAAACTCACATTTAGACATCTTCAAAAACAAATTTTCTTTCTTTAAGACATCCAAAACTTGCTTTACATGCATAACATACTCTTCACGAGATTTGCTAAATATCAAAATGTCATCCAAGTAGACAATTACACAATCATCAAATCAAAACATCATTCATGACTCTCATGAATGTAGAAGGAGCATTACAAATCCCAAATGGCATTACCATCCACTCAAACAAACCTTGTTTTGTTTTGAAAGCTGTCTTCCAAGTGTCTCCTTCAACAATCCTAATACGATGATATCCACTTCTCAAATCCAACTTATTAAAATACTTAGCATCTTTCAATTGATCAAGCAAATCATCAATTCTAGGAAGAGGATAACGATTCTTTACCGTAATCTTGTTCAAGGCTATGAAATCTACACACATGCGCCATGTACCATATTTCTTTGGCACTAAAACAATTGATGACCCACATGGCGATGTGCTTGGCATGATGACCCATTTATCAAGCAACTCTTGGATTTGTTTTTTAATTTCAGCATTCTCCATGACTGACATCATGTACACACCAATGTTTGGAAGAGGACAATCTTGCTGCAATTGTATCTCATGTTGGATACCCCTTTTTGGAGGCAATCCTTTTGGTTCTTGAAACATCTCATCATATTGGTTAACAACCTCATATAAATCAGATTTCAACTTTGCATCACAACCTTGGAAATCTTCTCTTTCAACATTGTCTTTGGGTTTGATCATCAAGAGGACAAAATTCTTACTAGCATTGACTAATCTCTTCATTTGTCCTACATTTACAAGTGACAAATTCAACTTCTTTGTATGTGCTCTAACAATGTACTCAAACCCATTTTTAAACAAATGATACTTGTTCTCATGACAATGAAAGATGGCTCTACTATCATATAAATATGGGCTTCCCAACACAATACCACATATATCCAATTGAATAACATCAAGCTCTACCTCATTTATAAAGTTTGTAGTGATGGCAAATCTAAGTTTACACCTTCTTGTCACATGAAATTTGGCATTGTCACATATCCATCCTAGAGGGTATGGTTTAGGATGTGGATTAGTTTCCAATTTTAATTTCTTGACAGTGTCTTTAGATATGAGGTTTGCTTGAGATCCAGTATAAAAAAGAGTATCTATATTGGTATGCTTTGAAATAACCCTTATGTGGAAAAGCTCTATTCTTTATTTTTCATGTTGAGTTTCATTGAGGCTACTACTACTTGAAGAACTAGTACTTGCAATAGAATCCTTACCTTGAAAACCCATGGCTATAATTTTTGTTTCATTTCGCGAATCGGAACATAAATCATGTTGTGTAGTTGCAGTAGTCTTTGGTTTTCCCTTATGGTTGAACTTTTTGGGTCTCATTTCAGGATGAAGTTTCCAACAATGGTCTTCATGATGGCCATCCTTTGAACAATGTTTACATGAGAGTTTCTCTCCCTCTTTCTTGACCGAAACATTCTTTCTTGCATTTCCTTTGAATTTCCTCTTTCCCTTGTCTCCCTTAACAAAAGGCTTCTTGCTGCCTTCTTGAGGTTCATTCCTCCCTCTTGCTTCCAAATGAGTTTCCAGTACACAAACTTCATCTGGACTTGTAGGGTTAAACATAAGTATTGTGTGTCTCAAGTAGCTATGCAATCCTCCAATGTATTTGAGTAAAGTTTCTTGAGAAGATAAATCTATACCCATAATCAAATCTCTTCTTCTAAATTCTTGAGTGTAGCTTTGCACACTTTTCCCTTTAGCTTGTCTAAATTTTTTCCAATCCATAATAGCTTTCTGCATGTATGCTAATGGATAAAATTGTCTTTTAAGTGCAACAATAAAATCATTCCTAGAGGACAAAACTTTACCATGTTTCTTCATGTCCTCTTGAGTTTTGGCTTCCAACCAAATGAGTGCTACACTTTCCAATCTCAGAGAAGCAAGCTGAGTCTTAGTTTCATCATATTTGATTCTTTGTATCCTACAATACACTTCAATCTGACGAATCTAGTTATCCAATTTCCCAACATTTACCTTTCCATTGTACATAGGCAATTCAAACTTAATATCAAGCTTAAGAAAAAGGAGTTTGTAGAGGAATTTTACCATGTTCTTTTGGAGAATTTGGAGGTGGTTTTGAAATGGTAGAAGAGGTGGAAGTTGGAGGTGAAGGAGGTGAAGTATCACCATTCCCTCCATTTCCTTTTGGATTTTTATCACCACTATCTTCATTACCTTTGGAGGATTTGAGATTTCACCTTGCAACCTTGCATTTCTTTCTTCAAATAAAAATTTCACCATCTCTGTCATATCATAGAAAGATTTTTTGAAAGTTTCATCCTCTGAAGTAATAGTTTCATGACTCTCCTCATGAGCCATACTTGGTGAATATCTCCTTGAAGCTTGAGGTGATTATGTAGTTCTCTTTCTTGAAAGTTGAGAACTTGGCTCTACAAGTTGACCTTCTCCTCTTGTGAGCTTCAACCTTGTAAGCATAAGAAAAAAAGCACTTGCAAACAATCGAACCTTCAAAAACCTATGCTCTGATACTAACTTGATCTGAAAATGATAAGGCTTGAGTCTCTTTAAAATTGCAAGTGAAATTTGTATGTGCTTGGGTAATAGGATCAAGTTACAAACAAATAAAACTTAATGAGTTTTTACTTAATCATGAGCAACATAAAAATACATAATAGCCATCAAAGTAAACACATTAACACAACAAAATGATAAAGGAGTTCACCCCTCTCTTGGGCTACATCTCCTGGTCCAACTTCCAATGGATCATTTTCATTATTGCTCAAACTGTAAAAATTAGTGCTTTACAATGCTTAGAATGAAAAATAGATGGCTTCAATGGCTCCAGAATGTCCAAAAACCCCTAGCTAGGCTCTTCCTGCACCTGGTTTGGCCAAAAGCTAAGAAAAATACAACTCTGGAAGTTTTCTCCCAATTCTTTGTTGTCTCTGCTTGCCAAAATGCACCTGTGTGTGAACAACCTGGATCACAGGAATTTCCCGTGCCAAAAATCCAGCACTGTGCGCATTCTGCAATTCATGGCATTCTGTCGAACAATTAGGGGATTTAGCACCTTTCTCGGCGGAGGTAGTGGTCGGGTGGCCCATGTGGCCAAGTGTCGACCACAAAAGTATCACCTGTGTGCTAGTTCATTGGAATCTCCGCGTGAATGGTAATATGAAAAAGGGTGTGGTGTGACCAGGGCTTAACAATTATAACCTTGTGCTCTGAGTCCCATGGTAAGGTCGTGTGATGAGTGGTTGGTGTTATGGCCAAGGGATGGGGCTAAGCCCCGACCCTTTTTCTGCCCGGAATAACAACCAATGCAAATTCAAGTATTTAATTTAGACTATATGGTTAAGTCACATATGGTAGGTGGGTTGGTGGATCGACCTACGCCAACACTATGCCACTCTCGGAGGTCGTGGGTTCGACCCCTACAGACTCCAACAAAAAAATTTACACTACAGAGGGGTGCCACATGGCAGTCCATGTATGGGCCAAGTGGAACCATACCATTGATCCACAAACACGCCACGTGTTAAAACCAGATAGTTCCACCTCATGTGCCAATCACCTGGCACGCCAACCTCTTCCACATCACCACTTGCCACGTGTTAGTATGGTACCATGCCACGTCAACACCTCTGCTCAGTCAATAATCCACGTCACCCTGCCACGTGTCAGTATAGTCTGCATAGTCAGCAGTACAGACTGTACGATCAACAATTTTTTTTCTTGTTTGGCAAAGTGGACAGAACGTGATATCTCTCGCATACGACGTTGGTTTGAACCCATTCAGAACGTGATATCTCTTGCATACGACGTCTGTTTGAACCCATTCAAGTTGCTTTGGGATCATGAGGACGAGGCCTACACAAGAGTTTGTTTTCAATAAATTCCGTACACTTTTATTTTTGAGCATATTTTGATCCCCTGGATCAGTTATTGAAGTAATGAGCTGTGTTGTTATTGGTATATAGGTATTAACATATTTTTAATATTTATATTATTATAAGTATATATTAGGGTGTATAATGGAATATATTTTTTGGTGTATATATAATAACATATATTATTATTATATATATGAATATATTAAATACATATATGATGGTATATATAAGTATTGTATATATTTATCATAATATCTATATTGTTATCTGGATAGACTAAGGGGTGTTTGTATTAATCTGTATTCAAATTATAATTTTAAAGGTGCTCATGATTTGGCATTGAGACTAATAGTTGTATGCATGAAAATGCATAATATTAAGAAGTTTGTTGTAACATAGATGCAATAATTGAAGGCCGATGTGCATGAAATTTAAAGATCAATTGTAACTCTCAATCTTGGTAGTGATTATATGCATCTATATTTTGATCCAAGTGCCTATTACACTCAAAACCTACATGTTTTGAACCACCTAACATGCCACTAATAATGGAACATGATAGGCAAGAGCAAGGAAAGCACAATTAAAAAGGAAAGAAAAGGATAATAGGAAAGAGAAGGCAAGGAAGATAGATCATTCAAGCGAATAATAAGTATCAATTTAGAATGCCCCAACATCAAGAAAGAAACAACCCAAGAAACCAATCACCCATCGATGCCATTGTCGATCTACCCTAGCTCGACAATCATCTTTGTCTTGATGATGAGCCTCATCCGAGGGCTTGAAATGCTAACATAATCATGGATATAGTTGTGTCTCCAATTGTAGAGAAAACTCCAGTTCATAATCAAACAATTAACTACTGTGAATTCTCAACACATAGTAATAACAATGACTCTTATAATCTTGTCAATAATAACAAAAAGAATCCATAGACACAATCTATAGTTATGGTACAACAATGTTGTATGAAATAGTTTACTCCCTAATAACTATACAACATCCACATTTGTTGTGGTTCAAATAAACCAGAACATACTCATTTTTTTTCAAAACACAAGAACTAATGGCAGGTCACAACTATATCTATGCCTATTTGACATCAATGTCCCACTAGATTAAAATCAAAACAACTTAGATTCATAGCTAACTAAATATATGCAAGAAAAAATCATCCATTTTAAAACAAAGTCCTAAGCATGATATCTTCCAATTTATGGCCAATGATTGGGTATTCTACATGAGAAAATACATGCAAGTATGCTAAGTCAACAAGATGAGTTAGTGGGAAAACCTATTTCCGTTGGATGAATGACATTTGCAATGTCCATAAGTAGAATGGAAGATAAAATGAAAATAAGTATCGTAGGT
>ML782057.1:648593-709047 GCA_009831015.1 Picea engelmannii | reverse complement strand
TACGAACCACCAATCCCCATTCAACACATTTGGGTAAAAAATAAATTTGGTTGCAATGTTTTGGGAAAACATAAGGCTCCTTATTTTCAACCCACATTTTTTAGAGTTAATACATATTATCCCATTATCACGATCTTCCTTTACATTTCTATGATCGAAGGTATCCCACCACTTGCAAAAAAAATAACACATTGAAATGATGAGAAGTCCACTTGCATGATATCTTGTATCTTTCCAATGTTACCTAACTTACCCCCTATTGGGTTTTCATCACAGTGGCTAGCACGATTATATTGGTTGAACTCGGCCTCCACTCCACATTCTTGTGTGATGTGTCCATCATCAACATACTCGGTGTGAAAATGATGTCCATATGCCCACATATATGGGAACAAATGCACCTATCAAAATGCAAACAAAGGATGGTGTCATATGTCTAGTAACCGAAGAATTACTAAATACATAATACATGTTACAATTCAAATGTGAAATATTTTAAATAGAGTGTGCTACTTAGAGAGGTTATTATAGAGTTGCTACACCTAATCCCTATGTCTAGTGCATCCAGATCTTCTCCACATGGGTTACGACTGGAAACCACATATTTCTCTTGTATCTGGTAAGCCATCCAACTGTTGGGACATATTTTTAGCATATTTTATTTTAAATGATCAGGACAAGGCATGCTTCTACCATTCAACCATCTAAATGTTTTCCTGACACTGTCCCATTTCCTTCTTTTCTCTTCATACAACGCAACCCATGGTCATGTTGCCTCCATGTTTTAAAGAAAGAATTTATTGATGGCATCCATTTCTAAATTCGTTGATGTATACAAAATTTCAAAACGAATAACATGAGATCAAATATATATTATCAACTTAAAGAATGAATTTATTGATGGCATCAAAATTTATAAATTCGTTGATGTATAAAAGAATTTAAAACAAGTAGCATGGGATGAAATTTATATTATGAACTTCAATGTAAACAATTTATCTATACTAAATTGACAAAATATAATTGACTTACTCTTTATCAACCTCTTTTTACTGTTCATTTGGAGTAGCTCCCCTTCCATTTTTTCCTCACATTGATGGTCCTCCCAAACTATTGGCCCTGTTGTGTCATCAATTTGCTTGATGTACTCACTGGCATAATAGAATGACTCATATACTATGTACCCCTCTACCATAGAGCCCTCCAATTTTTCCCTTTGTCAGACAAACCCCTTCAATTTTTTCTTGTACCTCTCTAAGAATAACATCCAACGACATGAGAGCACCCCAACTAATTCAACCTCATTAAGCAAGTGAATTAGAATATGAATTGCAATTCTATAAAACTCGTGGGCAATTACTTCTCAAACATACAAACAATCTCAACTATCTCTCGAAGCCACCATGGAATTCTATACATACAAATCTCCCTTAATGCGATCCAGCACAAAAATGCAGATAATTTCAATGTGGCATGACGCAGGTCCTAGGGGAAGTCATGGTTCACACAATCATGCACAAACAAAGGATAATGGCACTACAAAATAGATACACACATCATTAATTTCCATAAAACTGTGAGTGCATAGCATATTTTTACTGACATCAGTATAGAAGAGGAATAAAGTATTCAACATACATACCCTTATAAGGTTTAGATGGTCATTTGATTTCAACCCCGACAAATTCCCTTCTATAGTGAAGAAACGTTGTAGAGTCGACCCATATAAAGAAGGTGCCTCCACGCCAAATATAACATCCTTTACCATAGTAAGATCATATTTCTTCAAAATGCATGGGACATCACCTTCTTTAAAAGACCACGAGGGAAAAACCTCCCCTCTAGTTTTGTTTCTGGGCCAATGTCTCTTTTTAGAATTTGAATCAATAAGATCTCCCATGACAACCAATGTGTCACTTTTAATCCATGATATGTGCCTCCATAAAAAAAGATGATTTTTTTTTTAATAAATGCATGGGATCTATTATGTGGCCAATCTTAAGATGCTCCCAATATGGAAACTCATAAAATACATATTTATTTTTCATCCCAATGGGAATTTTCTCAACATAGGTGTCAAAATATTCAGGATCATCAAACATAGGTTCCCCATTTGAATCAAACAATTCTTCAATTTCCTTGTCCTTTTCTGTGTCATATGCCCTATTCAAATCCATCGATGTTTTTATTTCGGGTCTTTGGGTTCAGATGCATCTCTTCTATAAGGGTGGTCTTCTGGGAGGAATACCCTCGAACATTCATGTTATCGAACAATCTGTAGATTGGAAAAATCCCAACCCAATCCACAGAAGTGTGACAACTATGAGAGTACCTATCCACTGTCACCTTAGATAGACACTCCCCTCACTTTAGTGATGATAAAATCACCACAAGGGGGGAATCTTGGTGAACATAGGGGGATTGAGATGGAAAGTGAGATGATAAATGAGTGAGTCCCCTATAGATCAAGCTTGGAAGTGGAGAAAGGCTTGAGAAAGAGTCTTGTGAAAGGGTAAATGGTCGACAAGGTTCATGCACCTACAAAACAGTGTTAGCCCTGCCCGAAACAAGACAAATAGTGATAAACCAAGCCTTTAAATGGTGTGGATCAGAAAGAAACCTTATTGTCCCAAAATTGCAGCATTATGGAAGCATATATATAAGAAAAGTAAGATGTTAGCAGCTACAAATTTAACCATCCAAAATCTAGTATAAGATATCAAAAATAAAGCTAGTAATGACTAGTCAAACTTCCAATGATTAAAGCAAGATTTTAGTGGTGATTAGTGGTTGTTATATAATGTTATCAGAAATTTATTATGACAGAGAAGTGGCTGTAGAAAACAAGTGCTACTGCATCAAATTCTAGCCACCAAAATCAGCAAACAATCCACCCAAATGATAGTCAATGACAAGTAGTTTAACAATGGCAGTTTGTAAACAAATTTCAGCAGTAGAATGGTAAGTAATTAGTGAAGAAAAATATGATTTTGCAGCATCCCTAATGGCTGTAGCTTTAATTTATAACAGAAATAAGAATTACTAGTCTAAAGAAGATGCCCTTAGGGCACAAGAGTACTTATAACATATAGAATTAATTCCAACTTAGACAATTGCGACATATCAACAATTTGTGCATACCAATGCAATGATTTTATATATCCAATGCAAATTAGACTAGTGCCTTATCAATTGGGTTATGAGATATCTTATATAATTTCTAGTGTTTGTTACTTCTCTAGGGTTGTAAGCCTTTTTACTCCCTATAGCAAACAAAACCTAGCAAGGTAAATTTAGGAGGGTATAAGTCTTGTTACTCCTCCTAGCAACCTTTGCAATAGCTTATTAAATGACAACAATGATAGATCTTGGTGGAGGTTGTATACTATTATACTACTCCAAGAGTTTAGCAAAATTAACCTTGCAACCAAGAAAGAAATAACACAAAGCATAAATTCCTTACCTAGTCCAAGAGATAGCAAGATAAACTCTTCATTACCAAAAATATTCCATCACATGAGCAAAAGAAAAGCACCCAAGAGATAACACCTAGCTTATTCCTCCAATAGACAAGTAGTAGAATCCACAAGTCATAAGAGAGATAAAGCCAAGCAATATGTAATTCTCAAGTGTGTTGTGTCTTAATGAAATGAGCAAGACCCTTCTTTATATAAGGTCTTGCAAAACCAATTTGTCCACTTAATTAGAGTAAAACACAAATTAGGGAGGCCAACCTCTTCTATTTTCCCCTTTACAACTTAAAATTCAAAAAATAAATAAAGTAAATTCCCTTTACGGGTGATGTCATGCCCTAAAGGGTGATGTAGGCCTTCTTAGGAGAGACATTTTGCCTCTAAGTGAAGTCGTTGGGCCTCCAAAGGCCTCACATCTTGTCCTCAATTTTTATAGTGCAAACAAATGTCCTCCTCGCCATCAAATCATGCCACATCATCATCAAACCATGAAACCCCATCATGCCCTATCCCTCCTTGTGACATCATAGGGCTATAAGGTGACTTCCTAGGCCTTCAAAGGCCAATGTTGGGGTGTAAGGAGTTGAAACATGCTCTACTCATGGTTTCCAAGTGCCTCCAAAGGAAACGCTCTATCTCCCATGTGTCCAATCAAAGCAGCTACATCATCCAACTTGTGGGATTTATGCTCCAAATGAAGGTCCAAGGAACCTTGTGCCTTCACGATCCAACTTTCATCTGTCAATGACTTGCAAAGACAAACAAGTACGCCCTCCAAGGGTTCAAAAGTCACAATATCATGCCAAGCAAGCCATATCTAATAAAATAACCACCCAAACATGTGCATCAAATCTCCCTTTTTCAAAATAAATAAATGCTCAAAGACCTTATACAACTTGCAAAATTTAGATATGGGAGGGGTGTCATAGTACCCTATTGGGTGAACCAATTCCTCAAGTAGGGAATGTTCCCAAGGAGAAACCTTTCTAAGGCATGTAGTGAATGTGAGGTGGATGGGGTTATAATTCTAGGTATGGGGTTTCATGACATTCAAAGGCTCGTATCGTCTCATTTATGGGTACATTTGTTGAAGGATAGCCACATTTTTTTCCTCTTTTTGTTTTTAAGGCATATTTTTCCAAGCCCTTTATTAGTCATTTATTTTTCATGTATCACCAAGTTGAAGACAATAAGGGGCCCTAAAAAGGAAATGCATAGCCCTCATATGCTCTACCTTGATTTGCATTCCTTTCCAAGTTGAAGACAATAAGGGGCACTAAAAAGTAAATGCATAGCCCACAAACGCTCTACCTTGGAAAGTGTTATTGATTAAGTAATTATTTATTTTATGGGTCCCTCACTTTTTTGAGAAGTGTTTCATTGTTCTCGGGATATCATGGCGAGCCTCTATTGCATGATGTTTTTGCTAAGGCACCTTCGAGCCTAATGTCCCCTTCCTCCCATGAAATGAGGCACATGCCCTTCTTGGGTCAATAAGCCCGAAAGCCTAAAATATGGGGAAATGGAGGGGATGAAGTGATGGAAGGTGGCAAGTATGAGCGAGAATGGTACGATGACCTTTCAAGGAGACCCCTTAGTAGCAACCCTTTCCCTGAAGGTGGCCACTTACTAGGAAACCATGACACTCACCAAGGTGAAATAGAGCAAAAGGCATAATTTCCAAGAAAATGTTTTCAAAATAAAGAAAGGATCCTTCACAACATGTTCAAATGCTTAAAATATTAAAATGACACTTACCATGATATCAGAATTTTTACCTCATGAAGAAAGACTTTTTTTTCTTTATGGGCCAAGTTGGGTGTGGTGGATGTTGCTGCCATCAATTGGATGGTGATGTGTGGTATGATAAGGGCCCATGTCTGCTCATTTTCTTCTCGCTACTCCATGTATGCAACCCGAGGGCCTCGAGAAATCATCACCTTAGTTATCCCTAGAAATGGGGGATAACATATGGATCCTACTCAGGCACATGTGTTCATCGTAGAGTGTATGAGAACCTCAACATCTCCTGGTAAGACTTGTTCCTGCACACACTAAAAAAAACAAACCGTGGATATCAAGGGTAGCTTTCTCACCATTTGTCCATATGATAAAAAAATACAAAATTTCAACTAATCTTTAAAAAACAAAGTTTGTGTTTTTTTTTTAAATCTAAACTAAAATGTAATATGCTGAAAACAAATGATGTAAAGTGAGTATGCAATAATGCAAGTAGAGAAAAATGAAAAATGAGATATGACATGTGAATATAAGTAAATGCAACTAAACTATTATGAACAAGCAAATGCAAGTGCATGGGAAAGCAAATGACCTGCCTACTTACATGGGGCTTGGGCCCTGAAGAGGTCAAGTTCCTTTGATGTAGGGTCAGAGAAGAGACCCATCAACTGGTAATGGCATCTTTTTCCCATCCATCGCAGACAAGTAGTATTTTCCTTTATCCAAATTCTTCTTAACGATGTAAGAGCCAAGCCATAAAACTTCATTCCTTTCATCATACTTGGGCTCACCTCTCTTCTTATCCCACATGAGTGCAAGGATTCCTTCACTAAATTTAATGTAAGGTATGTTTTCAATGTAAGACTATGAAGGTGATTATGCCTTGACCATATCTTTAATAGCTTGTTCTCTCTCTTTATCTTTCCTAGCTTCATCTTTCTTGAGTATTTTGATGGATCCTGGTTCTTTCCCTTGGAACTCTACAAGATTCTCTTTGTATTTGTCTGTCCTCAGAAGTACTGTATCTATGAAGTCTTTTTGTGCAAAAGGAAAATCTCAAGGTTCATACTCAATGATCTATCGAGGCACATCAAGCTCACAATCACTGTGATAATAAGGGTGGTTCATATCCATCACATTCTTCTTCACTACCTGCCCACGATATAGAATCTTGAAAGTACTATCCGCCATGGGAATGTGTGCATGAGTGATATCCATACTAAGAAAACCGTCAAGGGTGGCAGCCAAACTTCTTGATAAAATCATGCCCCACGCATCTAGAACATCAATCACCACTATGTTCATAATGAGGATAATATGAGGTTAATCATGTAAATATACCTCCACATCTTCTATGAGACCATATACTTTCACCTTCTTTGAATCAATGCCACACACATTTTCATATAGGCAGGTTGTCTTCAAACCAAGTTGTTTCATGACCTTCAAAGACATCACATTTGCTAAATCCCAAGAATCCAACATACAATTATTCAATCAAAGACCATTCACACCCAAAGAAAGATAGAAAGGAGGGTTATCTTCCCTTTATTGTCCATAATACATGGTGTTGAGAAGCACAGGAGGATCGTCTACCTCATCTGGTACCTTCAACGCCTTCGGTACTTCTCTTTTTACAGATGGGATCTTGCACATCTCAACTACAGGTACTAACATATTCATTTTCCCAATCATGGCTAGCACATATATATTCAATTGAATTTCTTCATTGGTTGGCATGGGTTTTGGGAGCAGGTTGTGTATCAACAGTGGAGGAGACGAAGGAACTTATTTTATTGGCTAAGGTGGATCCTCTTTTGCCTGTGGTGGAGCGAATGGAGCTTGCGGTGGAGGAACTGGAGCTCTATTTCTCCTTTCATATGTAAAAAATTATTTCTTCCTAAACTCATTCTTGGTATTCTCATCTAGTTCATTTAGTGCTCTAAGTCACCCTTTCCTGGCACCCCTTTTCTTTACCTCCTCAAGTTGCTCTGGTGTAACCTATACATACTCATCTTTTGAAGAGAGAATATTGTATGAATGAAATTCATCTGGTTTATAGAACCTGGACCTTCTTCCTTTGTCTGTCTTGGGAACTCATCTTCTGGATGTGCTTCATTGTAGGGAAAGCACCATGGAAATTTTTCTATATTGACCATTCCAACCGAATTCTATGTGGCAAGAGTCTTTTCCTCTTGTTGAGGCCTTGTCTTCCAACAGGTGTTTGGTTGTCTGAAAACCTGAGGTATTGGAGCAGATTGATTTCTCTCCAATGTTTTCAACCTATTCATAATGTGATTCTGACTTTAGACAAATTCAGTATTCATATTATCAAACTTCAACACCAGGAGAGTGATTAGGTATGGTGCAATGTTTGTTGCAGTATTTGTTTTTGCTTCCACCTTGGCACGATGAAACTGAAAGGACTCAATCCTTGAGTCGATGAGATTCTCCTCTATATGTGCATTATATTCCTTGAACTTTACCAAAGTGTCGGGTGTTTTATCCTTAAGGATGAAACCATATTTTCCTTCAAAGGAATTCATGTAGAGAAGATGGAAGATTGTTGTTGGTGGGTGTAGATCGATCGAGATTTGATCATATAGCTTATCACATCTGGTATCAAACTCTTTCACTATTTCTTGTTCCTTTTTATTGATTTGATTGAACTACGTTAATAACATTCTGATATATTTCTTTGTAGACCATCTGCTTGAAATTATTTGGTGAAATCGTCATAAGATGCCAAATGATTGTCAGGTAGTACTCTGAACCATCTTTGGGCATCTTCATCAAGAGACATGGCTAATGACCTCATCGCAACATCTTCATTTTCCACGCATTCATTTAGCAAGGCTACACCGACTACATATAGGTGGTCTTCTGGCATAACTGCATTATTTCCAGTGAATTTTGGAAACCATTTATGAGTCTCTTTGGGAATAATATTGGGGTACCCAGTTATGGAGGCCAAGTTCAAAGGTTTGAAAAGGTTTCTAGACCAAGTGTGATCCATTGTGTTGATGGGAAGGCAACCTTGGAACAAGGTTTTGACAATGGGGGAGTTATGAGGAGGCATCCCATGTGTCCAATGAAAGGGGGTGCATCACCCAACATGTGGGCTTCATGCCCCAAATGAAGTTCCAAGGAACCTTGTGCCTTCACGATCAAGCTTTCACTTGTCAAGGAATTACAAAGACAAACAAGTACGCCCTCCAAGGGTCTGCAAGGAAAAATATCATGCCAATTACACCATATATAATAAAATATCCAACCAAACATGTGCATCAAATCCCCCCTTTTCAAAATAAACAAATTCTCAAATACCTTATACAACTTGTAAATTTTAGATATGGGAGGGGTGTAATAGTGCCCTATTGGGTGAACCAATTCCTCAAGTAGGGGATGTTCCCAAGGAGAAACCTTTCTAAGTCATGTAGTGAATGTCAGGTGGATGGGGTTATACTTCTAGGTATGGGGTTTCATGACATACAAGGGCTTGTATTGTCTCATTTATGGGCGCCTTTGTTGAGGGATAGCCACATATTTTTCCTCTTTTTGTTTTTAAGGCATATTTTTCCAAGCCCTTTATTAGCCATTTATTTTTCATGTGTCACCAAGTTGAAGACAAAAAGGGGCACTAAAAAGTAAATCCATAGCCGACATATGCTCTACCTTGGTTTTCATGCCTTTCTAAGTTGAAGAAAATAAGGGGCACTAAAAAGGAAATGCATAGCCCACAAACACTCTACCTTTGAAAGTTTTATTGATTAATTAATTATTTATTTTATGGGTCCCTCACTTTTTTGAGAAGTGTTTCATTGCTCTCAAGATCCCATGGAGAGCTTATATTGCTTTTGAGAAGTTTTTACTAGGGCACCTTCAAGCCTAATGGCCCCTTCTTCCCACAAAATGAGATACATTCCCTTCTTAGGTCAATAAGCCCGAAAACCTAAAATATGGGGAAACAAAGTGGAAGATGTGATGGAAGGTGGAAAGTATGAGTAGGAATGATACGATGACCTTTCAAGGAGACTCCCTAGCAGCAACCCTTTCCCTGAAGGTGGAACCTTACTAGGAAACCATGACACTCACCAAGGTGAAATAGAGCAAAAAGAATAATTTCCTAGAAAATGTTTTCAAAATCAAGAAAGGATCCTTTGCAACATGTTCAAATGCTTCAAATATTAAAATGACACTTAACACAATACCAGACTTGTTACCACATGAAACGAGACATGTTTTTCTCTGTGGGCCAAGTTGGGTGTGGTGGATGTTGCTGCCATCGATCGGATGGTGGTGCATGGTATGATAGAGGCCCATGTATGCTCATCTACCTCTCGGTACTCCATGTCTACAACCTGATGGCCTAGAGACATCATCTCCTTAGTTATTCCTAGAAACAGGGGATAACATTTGGCTCCTACTCGGGTACATATACTCACCATAGAGTGCATGAGAACCTCAACATCTCTTGGTAATACATGTGCCTGCACTCACTGGAAAAAAAAAAAAAAACTGTGGATATCGAGGGTGGCTTGCTCATCCTTTGTCCATATGATCAAAAATCCAAAATTTCAACTAATCTTTAAAAAAAATAGTTTTCATTTTTTTTCAAAAATCTCTAAACTAACATGTAATATGATGAAAGAAAATGTTGTAAAGCAAGTTTGCAATAATGCAAGTAGAGAAAAATTAAAAATGAGATATGACATGCAAATATAAGTAAATGCAACTAAACTATTTTGAACAAGCAAATACAAGTGCATGGGAAAGAAAATGGCCTACCTACTTACCTGGGGTTGGGCCCTGAAGAGGCCAGGTTCCTTTGATGTAGGATCAGAGAAGAGACCTATCAACCAGTAATGGCATCTTTCTCCCATCCATGGAATACAAGTAGTATTTTCCTTTCTTTGAATTCTTCTTAATGATGTAAGGGCCAAGCCATAAAACTTTGTTCCTTTCATCATACTTGGGCTCACCTCTCTTCTTATCCCATATGAGTGCAAACCTTCCTTCACTCAAGTTAATGTAAGGAATGTTTTCAATGTAAGTTTGTGAAGGACATTCTTCTTTGACCATATCTTTGATAGCTTGTTGTCGCTCCTTATCTTCCCTAGCTTCATCTTTCTTGAGTATTTTGATGGTTCCTGGTTCTTTCCCTTGTAAATATGCAAGCTTCTCTTTGTATTTGTTCGTCCTCAAAAGTAGTGTATCTATGCAATCCTCTTGTGAAAAAGGAAAATCATGAGGGTCATACTCAATGATTTTTCAAGGCACATCAAGCTCACAATCACTATGATAATCAGGGTGGTTCAGATCCATCACATGCTTCTTGACTAACTTTCGACTATATAGAATCTCGAAAGTACCATCCCCCATGGGAATGTGTGCGTGAGTGAGATCAATGTTGGGAAAATTGCCAAGGGTGGAAGCCAAACTTCTTGATAAAATAATGCCCCAAGCATTCGGAACATTAATCACCTTTATGTTCATAATGATGTTGATATGAGGGTAATCGTGTAAATATACCACCACATATTCTATGAGACCATACACTTTCACCTTTTTGAATCAATGCCACACACATTTCCATATGGGCGGGTTGTCTTCAAACCAAGTTGTTATGTGACCTTCAAAGACATCACATTTGTTGAATCCCTGGAATCCAACATAGATCTATTCAATCGAATACCATTCATACCCAAAGCAAGATAGAAAGGAGGGTTACCTTCCCTTTGTTTTCCATGATACATGGTGTTCATAATCACAAGAGGATCATCTACCTCATATGGTACCTTCAACGCCTTTAGGACTTCTCTTCTTACAGATAGGATCTTGCACATCTCAACTATAGACACTAACATATTCATTTTCCCAATCATGACTGGCACACCTATATTCAATTGAATTTCTTCATTCATTGGCGTGGGTTTTGGGAGCAAGTTGTGTATCGTCGGTGGAGGACGAAAAGGCACTTATTTCATTGGCTGAGGTGTATCCTCTTTTTCCTGTGGTGGAGGAACTGGAGCTTGTTATGGAGGAAATGAAGCTCTATTTCTCTTTGTATATGTCAAAATTTATTTCTTCCCCAACTCATTCTTGGTATTCTCGTCTAGTTGATTTAGTGCTTTGATTCGCCCTTTCTTGGAACCCCTTTTCCTGACCTCCTCAATTTTATCTGGTGTAACATGTACATACTCATCGTCTTGAAGAGAGAAGATTGTATCCATGAAATTCATCTTGTTTGTAGAACCCGAACCTTCTTCCTTTGTCCGTCTTGGGCACTCATATTCTGAATGTGCTTCATTGCAAGGAAAGCACCATGGAAATTCTTCTGTATTGACCATTCCAACTGGATTCAATGTGTCAAGAGCCTTTGCCTCCTATTGAGGCCTTGCCTTCCAACCAGTGTTTGGTTGTCTAAAAACATGAGGTCTTGAAGTAGACTGATTTCTCTCCAATGTTGTCAACTTGTTAATAATATAATTCTGAATTAGACAAACTGAGTATTCATTTGATCAAACTTCTGCATCGAGAGAGTGATTGGGTCTAGCGCAGTGCTTGTTGCAGTATTTGCTTTTGCTTCTAGCTTGGCATGAAGAAACAGAAAGGGCTCAATCCTTGAGCTGTTGAGTTTCTACTCGATCTGTGCACTATATTCCTTGGCCTTTGCCAAAGTGTCAGGTGTGTTATCCTTGAGGATGAAACCAAATTTTCCTTCAAAGGAATTCATGTAGAGGACACAGACGACTGTTGTTGGTGGGCATAGATCAATCAGGATTTTATTATATAACTTATCAAATCTGGTATCAAACTCTTTCACTATTTCATTTTCCTTTTTCTTGATTTGATTGAACTACACTAATAGCATTCCACTGTCTTTCTTTGTAGACCATCTGCTTGTAAGTAATTTGGAGAAATCATCGTAAGATTCCAAATGATTGTCAGGTGGTCCTATGAACCATCTCTAGAATCTTCATCAAGAGACATGGAAAATGGCCTCATCGCAACATCTTCATGTTCCACACCTTCATTCAACAAGGCTACATCAACTGCGTATAGGTGGTCTTCTGGCGTAACCACATTGTTTTCAGTGAATTTTGGAAACCATTTACAAGTATCTTTGGGAATAGTATTGGGGTACCCAGTTATGGAGGCCAAGTTCAATGGTTTGAAAAGGTTTCTAGACCAAGTGTGAGCCATTGTCTTGAGGGGAAGGTAACCTTGGAACAAGGTTTTGACAATGGGCAAGTTATGAGGAGGACTTCTTCGATAAACCTTAGAAGGTTTGAATCTTCGTGGGGGTAGGGTTGGTGGATTCTGGGATGGTGGAGTCACCATATGAGCTTTATGAAAGGCTCATCAAGAATGGAAAGGGAACTTCCTCAACTCAAGTTTCAAGGCAAGCTATGGGTAAAGGATTTGGGATCAAATCTTGCCAAATTGTCGTTAAATCTCGAAAGAGGATTCAAAATCCTCCCCAACAATGACACCAAAATGTTATTGCACAATCTGTAGATTGGGAAAATCCCAACCCAACCAATGGAAGTGTGAAAACTATGGGAGTACCTACCCACTATCACCTTAGATAGACACTCCCCTCGCTTTAGTGATGATGAAATCACCAAAAGGGGGGAATCTCGGTGACCCTAGGGGGATTGAGATGGAAAGTGAGATGATGATGAGTGAGTCCCCTATAGTTCAAGCTTGGAAGTGGATAAATGCTTAAGAACGAGTCTTGTGAAAGGGTAAATGGTTTCCAAAGGTCATGCACCTGCAAAACAGTTTTAGACCTGCCCGAAACAAGACAAATAGTGATCAACCAAGCCTTTAAATTGTGGGGATCAACAAGAAACCTTGTTGTCCCAAAATTGCAGCAGTATGGAAGTATATATATCAGAAAAGTAATATGTTAGCAGCTACAAATTTAACCTCCAAAATCTAGTATAAGATATCATAAATAAAGTTAGTAATGACTAGTCAAACTTCCAATGATCAAAACACGATTTTAGTGGTGATTAGTGGTTGTTGTATAATGTTATCAGAAATTTATTATGAAATCCAAGTGCCTGTACCAAACAAGTTCTACAGAAGCAAATTCTAGCCACCAAAATTAGCAAACAAACCACCCAAATGATAGTCAATGACAAGTAGTTTAACAATGGTGGTTTGCAAGCAATTTTCAGTTGTAGAATGGTAAGTAATTAGTAAGATGATTTTGCAGCATCCCTAATGTATGTAGCTTTGATTTATAACAACTATAATAATTACTAGTCTAAAGAAGACACCCTTAGGGCACAATAATGCTTATAACATATAGAATTAATTATAACTTAGACATTTGCAATATCTCAACAATTCACATATACCAATGCAATGATTTCATATATTCAATGAAAATTAGACTAGTGCCTTATAAATTGGGTTATGGGGTCTCTTGTATAATGGATAGGTTTTTTTACTCTCTAGGGGTGTAATCCTTTTTACTCCGTAGAGAAAACAAAACCTAGCAAGGTAAATCTAGGAGGGTGTAAGCCCTTTTACTCCTCCTAGCAACCTTTTCAATAGTATATTCAATGACAACAATGATAGATCTTGGTGGAGGATATATGCCCTTATAATCCTCCAAGATTTTAGAAAAAATAACCTTGCAACCAAGAAAGAAACAACACAAAGCATAAATTACTTAGCTAGTCCAACAGATATCAAGATAAACCCTTCATTGCCAATAATATTCCATCACATGAGCAAAAGACAAGCATCCAAGAGATAGCAACTAGCTCATTCCTCCAATAGACAAGTAGTAGCATCCACAAAGCATAAGAGAGAGAAAGTGTGAATTTCCCAAGTAGGGCAAAAATTTCAGCCAAGCAATATGTAATTCTCAAGTGTGTTGTTTCTTAATGAAATGAGCAAGACCCTTTTTTATATAAGGTCTTGCAAAACCAATTTGTCCACTTAACTAGGGTAAAACACGAATTAGGGAGGTCAGCCTCCTCTATTTTCCCCTTTACAACTTAAAAATCAAATAATACATCAAGTAAATCCCCTTTAGGGGTGACATAGGCCCTCCTACGAGAGAATTTTTACCTCTAAGTGAAGTCGTTGGGCCTCTAAAGGCCTCCCATCTTGTCCTCAAGTGCTATAGTGCAGAAAAAATGTCCTCCTCTCCATCAAATCATGCCACATCATCATCAAACCATGAAACCCCATCATGTCCTAACCCTCCATGTGACGTCATAGGGCTATAATGTGACGTCCTAGGCCTTCAAAGGCCAATGTTGAGGTGCAAGGAGATGAAACATGCTCTCCTCATGGTTTCCAAGTTCCTCCAAAGGAAATTTTTTGTCTCTCATGTGTCCAATTAAAGGGGGATCATCATCCAACATGTGGGCTTCATGCCCCAAATGAAGGTCCAAGGAACCTTGTGCCTTCACAATCAAGCTTTCACCTATCAAGGACCTACAAAGACAAACAAGTACACCCTCCCAGGGTCCACAAGTCACAATATCATGCAAAGTAATCCATATATAATAAAAGAACCACCTAAACATGTGCATCAAATTCCCCCTTTTGCAAAATAAACAAATGCTCGAAGACCTTATACAAGTTGCCAAATTTAGATATGGGAGGGGTGTCATAGTGCCCTATTGGGTGAACCAATTCCTCAAGTAGGGTATTTTCCCAAGGAGAAACCTTTCTAAGTAATGCAATGAATGTGAGGTGGATGGGGTTATACTTCTAGGTATGAGGTTTTGTGACATACAAGGGCTCATATTGTCTCATTTATGGGTGCCTTTGTTGAGGGGTAGCCACATCTTTTTCCTCTTTTGTTTTTAAGGCATATTTTTCCAAACCCTTTATTAGCCATTTATTTTGCATGTGTCACCAAGATGAAGACAATAAGGGGCACTAAAAATGAAATGCATAGCCCATATATGCCCTACCTTGGTTTGCATGACTTTCCAAATTGTAGACAACAAGGTGCACTAAAAAGGAAATGCATGGCCCACAAACGCTCTACCTTGGAAAGTGTCATTGATTAATTAATTATTAATTTTATGGGTTCCTCACTTTTTTGAAAAGTGTTTATTTCTCTCTGGATCCCAGGGCGAGCCTCTATTGCATGATGTTTTTTCTAGGGCACCTTTTATCCTAATGTCCCCTTCTTCCCATGAAATGAGGTACATGCCCTTCTTGGATCAATAAGCCCGAACACCTAAAATATGGGGAAACAGAGGGGAAGAAGAGATCGAAGGTGGAAATTATGAGTGGGAATGGTATGATGAACTTTCAAGGAGAACCCCTAGTAGCAACCCTTTCCCTGAAGGTGGCCATTTACTAGGAAACCATGACACTCACCAAGGTGAAATAGGGAAAAAGCATAATTTCCAATCAAATGTTTTCAAAATCAACAAAGGATCCTTTGAAACATGTTTGAATGCTTCAAATATTAAAATGACACTTACCACAATACTAGACTTGTTATCTCTTGAAGCAAGACATGTTTTCCTCTATGGACCAAGCTAAGTGTGGTGGATGTTGCTACCATCGATCGGATGGTGATGTGTGGTATGATAGAGGCCCATGTCTACTCATCTACCTCTCGGTACTCCATGTCTGCAACCTGAGGGCCTCAATACATCATCTCCTTAGTTATCCCTAAAAATGGGGAATAACAAGTCATGCACATGCTTTCATAGGTGGTTGGACCACCTAGCCTTTACAAAAGGTCCACAACATTTACATCCATGAAGATAATTCACATAACAATATCAATAACAATATCAATATAAATAGTTATCATTTTTCCAAAACACCAACTATTTTGTTTGGCTAGTGGTAGTGATCAATAACAATATCCCCCAATGGTTGTTCATGAAGAATGAACATCTTATGCTAGCTCTTATAGTCCTAGGTAGAAGACATGTGAAGATAATGGATGTCTACCTCCAACCATTAATTAATGAATTTAAGAAATTATGGGAAGGGATACATGTATATGATGTATCAAGACCCATCCCAATGGAGAGTTCTCTTATATTTTATGGCATATGTGCGTACACCACAGATGATTATCCAGGACTAGAAGTTTGCTCCGGTAAGCATGTTCATCGATTTGTTTATATCTGTAATTTTATTTGGCATACTTCATTTGGTGAAACTATATTTTTGACACTAACATGCTATGTATACGATAAAATTTGATATTGTTATTGATATCCTTACTTCATCCTTGAATTTATTGGGCCATGTATCCTATATATGTTTCATGGCCATTGAATCTATTGGGATTCACATAACTCTTGGCTCACTTCCATGTGATGCATGCTACCCCTGCAACATGGCTAACTATTTGCAACAAAAGAGCCTTTGAATCCTTGGAATTATAGGCATTTGCCTCAATATCTTATGAGGAGGACCATTTTCCTTACCCTTTTTTATTTATTTATGGTACCTGTCATGCCCACATTTTGGACATATCTCTTTTTCTGCATATTTGTTTATGTAGAGAATACAATCATTCAGACATGAATGGTATGATATGTACTCAACACCCAATATTTTCAGCATTTTCTTTGCCTCTACGCAGCTATCGGGCAAGAGATTATCACTCGGAAGTATCTTATATTTGAGTAACCTACAATTAGTGGGCAACAAAAATGTACATTGTCATTAAGTATGAAAAAAATCAACCCTTTTCTTCCTTCATTGTACGACAAGATTCCTTAAAAATTTAGGTGACTTAATGGTTAGTTACCTCAAAAGTGTTGAGAAACACGCATATAATATACCATACATTGCTTTCAATTTGTACAGTAACATTGTTGTCCCTAGCTATGTAGACCTTGCAAACCCTTGTACTCGACCAAATAGAGGGGTGGTGGAAGATGATTTTAGGCTTTCCTAGAAGGTATCTACGACATTAACATCATCACCTAGTTCATTTTGCTAGAATGCATCTAACAACATCCCCTCCATGGCTTGGGTATCCCACAAGAAATCATCCATACCAACTTCTATATCATCCCCTTCATCCCCAACATGTGAAGAACTAGTGTTACTATCGAGGTTATGAATTGGTGACTCGGGACGTAGTAGGAATTGAATAGGTAGTTGTTTCAATCATTCTCGATATTCTTCCTCTTCAAGCTACTTTCATTTAGCAACAAGATTGAGACTTGACATCGTAGTGGGGTGCAACGATAGATGTTGGACAAGTCATTCGTCATCAGAATCCTTATTGTAAAAATATTGAACATTACATTGATAATATTAGAAACACAATGATTTTACTATGTTCAAACGTTATACCAAACACTTATTATAAGCATGGACATTTTTTTCCCAATAATAAACATGAATTCAACCCTTTTTAAAACAAATGTTGAATTATTAATTAATACATTTACATTAGTTCCATTGAAAATCCAAAAATGCAATTACTCAATCATCTTTTTCTTACACCCTACAGGGTTGTCTACATAAAAGAGATTTAATTCATGGTGTAATACCATTGACCCAGACTGGTTGCTCGAAGATGTCATGTTAAAATTGGTAGGGTAAATAAGTTGTCTATTTTCATCAAACATCCTCTTGTGCTATCTTTCTCCAGATAAGAGCTTGCAAAATTTTGGGACTACGAGAATATCTTGAGCATCTAAACTCGATCCTGAATCTTGATCCTTTAAAATTCAATGAACAATTATTATACTGCACCTGCATATATAACATAAATTCAATGAGATAAATGAATTATCAATAAAATCTATATGTACTGCAATCAACGTGAGAAAACTTGAAGGAATTCCAAACATACATAATGAGATGGAATCTGTAGAATTGGCTATTTGATATTCTAATTCCTTTTTTCCTGCATTTGAGTCAAAACTGCCATCTTGGGTAGCATAGAACAATCTACCTTCAAAAATAATTATGAATAATTGTTATAACTTGATGGTGTGCTTAATCATATAAAAATGCATCGGTGTGTATGGATAACCATATACACCGGTGCGTTTAATTGAGAGAAGCACCAAAGACTGACCTTCGTTATTGCCTCCGCAAAGAAAAACCTCCACAAAATTTGAATGCAGATGTTTGCATTTGCATTTTGCAAATTTAACTATCTTACAGTGTGTTATTACTTACACACTGCACCAGGGCATTATTAATTACACACCACATCGGTGCATTTCAAACTATATAGCGCACCAACTGAAGCAAGTTAGACAAATAATGTGTGCTTACTATCAATACTTTAAAATTTATTACAAAAATAAATCAGTGTGTTATACGTACACACCACACCAGTCTGCTACACAAGGTATAGTGCACTGAAAATGCAACTTTCGAAGAAAAAAAAATAGTGTGCATGTTTATCGTCATTGCACTAAAATATACAATGAAAAACTGAGCAGGAATTTGATTTTTTGTGTTTATAAAGGAAAACCCTATTCGTTCTTTTACTTTTTTTCCAAATTTTAGAAAGGAGATTTGTGCAACAAAGATTATTAGCAAAGACTTCAGAGTGGGTGGATTTTTTTTTAAGAACCAAATTCGAGGGGGATTACTATAGATCACATAGAAATATGCAGAGGATAAATTTCAGGTATATGATTTCATTTTATTAATCATCTTATTCATTCTCCTATTTGATTCAAATAATTTTCAATGCATTCCCAAACAAAGAAAAGGGGTTTCATAGTTACCTTTAGTATCGGAAGCCCTGATTTACTCACTGTTTTTTTTCTTTCTCCTTCTATATTTCAGAAGAAGATTTTTTTTAAGCAAAATTTCTTTATGGGGTTTGTTTATTTATATATTGGTTTTTCCTATCCCTTGCAATGAAACCACTCATTGCATTGGATCCCAAACCGTCATGTCATTGTCGATTTTTTCTTAAACGCCTTCATGATGACCGGTTGCTCTTTACATAGTAAGAGCACCAGTGCATATTTGTTTGTAAACAACATCGATTTATTTAATCTAGAAATAATATTAAAAAATCCTTTTAGTGGTTGACAGTGCGCATTTTACCTAGATACACACTAGTGTGCATTGTTTACAAAGCATATCATTGAGTTTAAAATGGGAAAATTAATGTTTTTATATGGAAATTGTCATTTCTTAAATTTGTTCACTACTTAACGGTGCGTAATAAACAATACTTAGGAAGTCGTGCTTTTCTTAATTCATAAAGTAGCGACTGAATATAAAAATTTGTAAAACAATTTCAATTTCACAACGACACTATTATATTGTATCGGTGCGTATATGTATGGTTTATGTACCAGTACGGATAAATATTGTTGACACCCAGATGCAGATGAAGTTACTATACACATCAGGATCTTATTTTTTTTTAAATTAAGTAATATTTATATCTCATGATTCCTAGTTGTTTTCTTTTTCAGGGAGATTTTGAAAATTCCAAGGAACAAACAAGGGGAAAACCCAGACATATCAATAGTGATGAACATAATTGCATTGCAAGAGGATCCATCCCAACTACAATGTGCACGAGAGGCGTGTAATCATTTATTTATTCTTTTATGTACATCGAATTTAAGTATCGCATGAAATACTAAATTTTAATTGTTTTGTTGTAGAAAATAAAAACAAATAGAATTCATTCAACACATAAGAGAGGACGACAAGGAATAAAAGGATTGATCACAAACTTTGTGAGTATTTACGTTTTCGGTCTTTCTTGAGATTTCATGTTTGTTGTAATATTTATATTTAAATAATTAATTTACACGTGTCCATGGATGTCTTCTAGTAGGTGCTAACATACAAAGAGAAGTCAACCCATGAATTGATAAACATTGGGTTAAGTATGGGTTGTGAGTATATGTTGAAGAATGAAAGTTTAATTGAACAATTTGTAAGTAGTTATGTTGTTTAACTTCCCTTGTTTTATAATTAATTAAAAAAAACAAGAAAACTTATATAGCTTATATTAGTTGTGCTTTGTCATGTAGTATTAAACATGTAGGAAAAAAAGTACAGAATGTAGTCAACATAGGATATTTTGAGAGAATTCATAAAGCATGGCTTTGAAAGAATGTGTATTGTTTATGAAACACTTGGTGCTAAGGTATGTTTTTTATTTACACAATCATGTATATTCTACTATACATATAAATGTAGATATACTTATTACAATTTATTTATATGTTGTAGATGGAAGATGAAGGGGTTGAACTTAAAAAGAAATCCAATTAAGAAAACATTACGTTAAAAAACCAAGTACAATATCACCTACAAATGATGATGAAAAGAGGCATGCACACAACTTGAGAAATGCCAACAGTTCAAGTGATGAATGGCAATCAATATAATTGAATGTTACTGCAAGTTGTATGTTTTGGAATATTTGTCTCTAAAAAACAGGGATTTTATTTAATGTGCTCGACATATTGCCCCAATTGCATGAGGACATGCCACCAATAAGTGTAACAAATAAAATTGGTTACAATTTGATTATCGTACTGGACCTTTACGTTTCCCTTTTTGTATGACAATGGGTCTCATATTCATATATAATAAAATAGGTTTCTTATTTCATTGCATTGTCGAATGTTGTAAAATGTTATGTTCCTAAATAATTAATATGTGGATGATTTACATTGTTACAAATAACAAAGGTGCAATTGGTTGGATAACGCTTTAATGCAATCATTATATCGAAATGCAATGACAAAAAAATAAAACAATATTATTATAAAAAAATATATTTAATTTTGAAATTATTCATTGAAAATTTGTAAAAAACAATGAATTAAAATATATACATATCAATGCATTGTATTCTTTTGAACTCACTAGACGGTGTGTGTCATAATATAGAAGTCGGTGCGTTTTAAGACTTCATATGCATCGGTGCACATTAATTATATTAACACATTGATATGAACTATTGAGAAAACACATTGTTCTGTAAACGATGTAATGTACACTAATATTTATTATTTCAAAATTGTGCGACGCTTATGTTTAAAATATACACTCAGGCACTAAAAATAATTTATGTATTGGTGCGTTACATTTATTATATGCACCGGGGTTCTAGATATCATTTATGCACCACCATCTTTACTATAATATATGAAACGATGCTTAGTAAAAATAATGGCACCGACATCTCACCTCGAATTTTTGAAATTTCACTACCCTTCGGTGCACATGGTAAAACAGACATTGGTACGTACTAATTACACAAGCATCGAGGCACATGTTATATTAAATAAACCGGATCTCAGGATAACTTGATCGCACTGGTGCTCACTATAAATCAAACGTACCAAGGAATACAAATAATAAAACAAATCGATGCTTCATACTCAAATAAGGTGAAATTAGTGTGTAGAAATTGTAAGAGCGTTGGTGCTCTGCATACGAAAAAAAAGGCGGAATTGGTGCACAATAGTTACAAACGCACCGACGTTTTTTTTTTATTATATTAAGCTCTGGGAATTTATATCGTATTAATGCACTGGTGTGTTTTGTTATTATAGTAATGCATCGGTGCATGTTTGACAATACCACACCAGTTCATGTTTGACAATATCGCACCGATGCATTTTGACAAGAACAACACCAAAAAAAACCTTCGCTACAACCTCCGCCTGTCCAAATTTTTTAGTTATATGGATCATCCACTAAAACCTCTACAATCAATAGAGGATGTTGTAGCGGAGGACTTTTTGAAATTTTTTCCAAATTTTGTAACACCAAAAACCTCCGCTAGAAGGTGTTCTCCTTGTAGTGTGACCATTTGAACCTTCTAAGGGTATGTATGTTGAACACATGATTCTTCTTCTATATTTTAGGTAAAAATATACGATGCACTCACAATTTTATGTCCATTAGCGATGTGTGTGTCTATTTTGTAGTGTCATTATCCTTCGCTTGTGCATGGTGATGTGAACCATCACTTCCCCTAGGACCTACAATGTACCATATCGGAATTATCTCATTTGTACATTGGATCACATCAAAGGAGATTCAAATGGCTATCATTCCACAGTGGCATCGAGAGATAGTTGAGTTTGTTTGTATGTTTGAGAAGGAACTACCCATAAGTTGTATGGACTTGCAAGTCTGTCTTCTAATTCACCTACTGATGTTATTCTTGGAGAGGTACATGAAAATTTTGAATGGGTTTGTTTGACAAAGGGAAAAACTAGAGGGCTCTTTGGAAGAGAGGTACATAGTATACGAGTCATTCTATTATGCCAGTGAGTACATCAAGCAAATTGACGACACACCAGGGGCAATGGTTTGGGACGACCAGTGGGGCGAGGACAAAAGGGAAGGGGAGCTACTCCAAATGAATAGAAAAAGGAGCATGATAAAGTGTTACTTATCTTTTGTCAAATTTGCACATAACAACTATTTACACTAAAGTTGATAATATATCTTTGATTTCATACTATTTGTTTTGAATTCGTGTATACATCAACAAATTTAGAAATTGATGCTATCAATAAACTTGTTCTTTACAACACGGAGGCAATGCAACCACATGTCGTGTTGTATGAAGAGAAAATAAGGAAATGGGATAGTGAAAGGAAATCATTCATAAAGTTGAATGGTAGAAGCATGCCTTATCTTGATCATTCAAAAGAAAATATGCCAAAAATATGTCCCAACAGTGGATTGGTTGACCAAATCACAGAGAAATATGGTGTGTCTGGTTGTTGCCCACGTGGAGAAGACCTGGATGCACTAAACATAGGGATCGAATGCAACAAATATGTATAACCTCTCTAAGTACCACATTAAATTTATAATATTATACATTTGAATTGTAACATGTATTATTTTTTTATTAATGCTTGAATTATTAGACATATGACACCATCCTTTGTTCACATTTTTACAGGTGCATTTGTTCCCACATATGTAGGCACATGGACATCATTTTGTCACTGAGTATGTTGATGATGGACACATCACACAATATTGTGTAGTGGAGGTCAAGCTTGACCAATCTAGTCATTCTAGCCACCGTGATCGAAACCTAATACAAAGGGAAAGTTAGGTTACATTGGAAATATACAAGAGATCATGCAAGTGGACTACTCATCCTTTCAATGTGTTATTTTTAGTTGCAAGTGGTGGAATACCTTCGATCGAATAAATGTACAGGAATATTGTAATAGTTAGCTAATATGTATTAACTCTAAAGTAATGTGGGTTGAAACTAAGGAGCCTTATGCTTTCCCAAAACACTGCAACCAAGTGTTTTTTTACCCAGATGTGTTGGATGGGAATTGGTGGTTCATGCTGAGACATGATCTAAGATCAAAACATCTTTTTGAGAACAACATTTTTTAATTCCAAGAGAGGAAGATAATCATGGTGATGGCAACAAAGAGTGATATGTAAATGTTTTGTTTCGACATTTATACTGTGGATGTATCATTTTATTATGGGTATCTAGAATTGGCCAATTATGTTTTCTTTTCTTCATTTTATAATGTTGGATATGAAAAGTTAACAACCATTTACAAACATCATATTGAAAATACATTAAATAGTACAAGCATAAAATGTGGTTTTGATATATTTTTATTCTCATATTTATTGTTTATTATAAAAAAAATTATGTTGTATTATATTAACACATCTTTATGTTAACTTTTGAATTATTAATCATTAATTGAGATATCACAAAGTTGATGGTGTATTCATATAATACAACAGGAAAGATATATTTTAAAGTATGTTTTATTTTAAAAATGATGATATTAAAAAATCAAACCTTAAATTTTTTATTGTTTGAAAAGTTCAAAATCAAAATAAATATACACTTACTTTGATGGAACTTCTAAGGGAAATTCCAAAAAAATAACTTTTTGCAACATCTATGAGTTGTGGAATCACACTTGTGGTGTTGACATTACTAACATGGATGGCATTCCCAACTTTAACTAGTGCAACTATCATGGCCTTCACCTATTCCACTCCATCATTTAGTTTTCTAAACATATAAACTTATATTAATCATTTTTTTTACATTCTCCTTGAAATAAGTGTCAATATAGGAAGGAAATGGAAATTCTAAAAGAGTATTTTCTAGAGCCTAGTCACAATCAAGGAAAATTTCATTATGTATTAGGTTTCCATTGATAAAGTAACAATCCAACTTTTACTAGCCAAGTTGTTACCATGGAAAACAAAGATGTATATCCTAAAAAAAACAAGGAAACCATCACATAACTCATGGAAAATTAATACACTTACAAAAAGAAGAAGTAACACATGATAACAAAATCACCAAAACATTATACTACATGCTAATGCAACAACAAAATCCTTTTGTTTATTGTGAATATATTGATGCATCTACACCCATGTTAGATAAAATCATTACATCAAAGATGGGATTAAGTCTTATAACATCTACACGGGGACTTTTGTTTATTTTTTTTATTGAGTTTTATTAATATTTTTATATTTTTAAAGATTAATATAAAATTACTTTAATTTAATATTATTTTAATTTTAACAAATTAATGTCAATTGGGTTTAGCTTGGGTGGTTGGGAGGAATGATTGTTATCCTCCCCTCTTACGTTCAATTCTCGCAAGTGACATGTTGAGCTTTTAATGAGTATATTATTGTAATGGCCTTCAACCTTGAAGATTCTAGGGTTTACCTTCGGTACCATCCTTGAAATGAGGGGAAGTACTCGGTGGTTTCCCCCATTAAAAATCCCAGTAGATTAGATCGAGTGGATGAGTGTTGTGGTTATAATGTAGGAGGTCTTGGGATCAAGTCCCTAGCCAACTATATTATTGATATTGTTGGATCTCAATCGATGTTCCCACCAGGTTAGGCCTCATAATTAGGGTCAAGCCAAACGAGAGTTTATCTTACTTGTTGTTGGTCATGGGTTTAACTCTCTTGATTCCCTTGAGGTGAGGCCCTATAATCAGGGTTGACGGTTTACCCCTATTACCATCCATGGATCATGGGGAAGTATTCAGCGGGATTTTCGTAAGTACATTTCCTCGAAAAACAAAAAAACAAAAAAAAAAAACAAAAACTTTAACAAAATAATTGTTTTCTTCACTAACCAAATCTAATACTTACATTTTCTTATGAAGAGATTCATAAAGTTGGTGGTAGAGAAAAAAATCATAGTCATTTAAAGCAAATTGTGTATATTAAATTCATTATTATTAATGATTCAGTTTTTATATTTAATCAAATAAATTTAATTAATTATAATTTTCAAATAATAAACATTCTTAAATATAACTATTATAAAGTTATTTATGAACAATCATTATAACTTTATCATTAAAATAAATGAAAAAACAACATTTCATAAGAGTAATTATTCGAATTATTTTTGCATTCATTAACCAAATCCAATATTTGCATACATTTTAATACAAGATTCAACTAATACTTAGATACTTTTACATGATTTTTTATAGAAGATTCATAAAGTTGGTAATAGAATTAACTAGCATACCCCTAAGAGGGGAAAGGAAATGTCGAATGAAATTGGGATGGTTACATTGTTGAATGCTGAGGTATTTTTTTGGATGTTCTATGATAAACTAATAGATGATTCATTAGTTCAATTGGATCCATGTGCTTCATATTCATTTCTATGTGAGTAATAGTCATGTGTCTATACTTACATTCCCAAATAACTATGACTAGAACCCAAATAGAATGGTGATACGTGTGTATATTTTATATAAATTTCAAAGGTTTATTATGTAGATTTGTGTTTATTTGTAGGACTCTAGCTTCGTAAGCTAATTTGACAGCAAAGAAGAGCATTGAAATCTACTTCATATTAAAGCATATTGAAATCGATACCTGCATTAGGATGTTTAATCTTGTGTTCCTTTTTAAATTTGAACTTGGTGTCATCAATGGAAGAGAATGAGAGGGTGTTTATGTTGTCTACTTAAGGACACAAGGAACTTATAGTTTCCAATGAGATTCAAAGGAACATCACGCTATGCACAACTATTGGAAAGACACAAGTTTTGAGAGGGTGTTTTGGTAATTTGGGTTCACCTTCACCTTCACCCTTCTACAAATGCCAGTGAAAACAATATACCCATAAAAAAAAAATGAATTTGTGTATGTTGGTGACATATAGTCAACATGCTAAGCCCATTCCCAATAATAGTTTCTAGTTAAAATATAACTATTTGAGTGGATTATCTAATCTTACAAACCAAACAACAACAAAAATGTCAATTGATATCAAATAATGACCAAATAACAAGCATGTGACACATTAATATTCCATCAATGATATTCCTTTGTCTAGTTGATCATTAGCATTCCATCAATGAAATTCATGTATCCATTCAAATAACAAATATACTAATCATTTATATTCTGCACATGAAATTCCTTTGTTTATTCAAATTGTGATATAAAATAATGAATGAAGAGAATTTAAAAAAGAATCTCTAGGATGAACTGCTACTTGATGTCAAAAATCAAGTAAAGCAAGAGACACTATGTGTCTACTTGTTTGGAGTTTAATACAGAAGCAACAAGGCTGACAATTTCTAAATACTTCACCAAAGTCAAGTTTGTTGCTTATAATTGTAAAGGAGTAGAGAAGCCACTAATTATTGAGGCACAAAGAAAGGCAAGAAGATATATATTTTCATTCCAAAGATAGTAGTAGTGATGCTTGCAACATGTAATGTGGAACAACTTTCTTAAAAGGAAATCTTAGTTTCAAATAAAAACAATAGTACATGTTTCCACAAATTGTTCAAAACAAAGTGTGAAGCCATTGTCAAAAGAGTATGAAACATTGTCCAAGAGCTGACAAAAAGTGAATATATTGAAATTTGAACCATTGTTTTGGTGGGATACAATTTAAAAACCACAAAAATACACAAAATTGTTGTGTTTGATGATTGCCTCAAATAGATAATACCTATCTTTCACAGGCTTCCAATTTGTTTAGCCTTGTGAACATGTTTCCATAGCTTTGTGTTTTTTTTTATCGCATTCAATTTGTTTTTGCTAGTCGCACCTCCCTATGTATGGATAGAGAATGGATGATTGCAATTAAGAACATTGTAAATAAACAATAACAAAGGTTCTTTGCAATGCACCTATTTTGTGGTTCTATCTCTAGAACTTTCTTGATATCACATTTAGCTAAATCCAAATATGTTGTCTATATATGTTTGTGCGCCTCTATACAAGGCCTTCACATTTTGTGATTCAAACTCTACAATATGTGCATAAGCAGATATAAAATGTGACTCGATATTCTCTGACACTTGACAATACTATTAAGGAAGTCTCAGAAAGTCCTCTAAGCAAGACTAATTTTTCAGCAAAGTTAAACTAGAATTTATACAAACTTAATTTGAGATAACACATTAGGATTTATGTATCATAAAAGCCCTTAAATTGGTACCAACTGGAACTATTATGTAGATAGTACACCAATCTAGCAAGAGATGAGATTATTCCTTTCCCTATTAGCCTTCCATTTAAACTCCTTGCAGTAATGGAAAAATCACTCAAAATAACAAGAGTAAATGAAAGATCACTATTATCTAGATTATAAATTTATGTATGTTAGCTACACAATGTAAATTTTATCTATTTCTCTAAATCAATTACATTTGAACATAGTTTTTAATTTCTTCCTTCAATTCTTTCAAGACAACGTGATGTATGATTGAGGTTACAACATAATTTTAGAGCCTTTGATTGCTTTCTCTCCTCAACATTGAAGGAATTGTCATGCTCAACATACTTTGCAGCCTGAAACCAACAACGACAATGCAAATCAGACTCATACTAACCATAAAAATATATGCACACAAAGACAAAACAAGATTTGAGTAGTGTCACCTCCTTAAAAAAAATACCTTCAACCTATTATGTTTAATTTATAATAGTTATCATGCATACATAAAATCCTAGGAATTCTCTATAGTTTCAATGAGTGCACTTATGAGAGGCAACAAAACATGATGTTGGATTTCTATTGTTAAAACAAAAATATTATGATTATATAGGTAAATATGGGTGGTTATGTGGCTACGTTGTGATTTAATGGTAAATTGGTGGGAGTTTTTAACCATTGATCAAGGTTCGATCTCCAACCAATAACAAGAAGTGTTACACAAAAAATAGAGGAAGGAAGAAACCAGATTCTCTATCATCAATGATACATTGGTGAGCCTTTTATAAATGGCATTCAGAGAGAGGAACAAAACCAATTTGAGTCTAAAAACTCACCAAAATGAAGCAATTTAGTGCCCCTTATCCATAATTGGGTTGGTGTTAAACTGGTTATAATTTACAAGCTCTTCCATGGCAAGTAGAATTGATACAACAAATGGTAGTAATTTAGAGCCAGCGATGCATCCAGGTCCTGACTCCTCACTGACATCAATGATGCATCTAGGTCCCGAATCCTCATTGACATTATGTCGTAGCATAGCATATCAGGTATGGACTCCATCGACATACCATTAAATGTGCTTATGTATGGCATTTATACACGTTTAGATTCCTCTTCTCGATAATTAAAGTGTCAAATATTTGTTATAAATATAGTTTATTTTGTTATCTAACATAATGAAGAAGCTATAGTGAGTATGTTTTTATATATGATCACAGGGGTATGTAATGATGACCACCACACATGAGTCTTCTTGCTAATATCGTACTTTAATTTTATATTCTCGGTTCCTATCGATTTTCCTGTATCACACACCCTCGCAATTTTTAAATGTTTTGATTTTGAAATCTCAAGTATTATTCTCCACATTCATTTGGAGTGAGAATCACATATTTTCTCAACTGAAAGAGAATGTTTAAAACAACACCAAGAATTTTCTAAGTTCTTCTTCTATGAAGTGTTTCTTTGATAGATAATGGAAATGATTATACAAAAAGACGACCTACGATA
Source organism: Picea engelmannii (assembly GCA_009831015.1). Lineage (NCBI taxonomy): Eukaryota > Viridiplantae > Streptophyta > Pinopsida > Pinales > Pinaceae > Picea > Picea engelmannii. The sequence goes on along the minus strand of ML782057.1, from coordinate 679,887 downwards.
CTTATTTTCATTTTATCTTCCATTCTACTTATGGACATTGCAAATGTCATTCATCCAACGGAAATAGGTTTTCCCACTAACTCATCTTGTTGACTTAGCATACTTGCATGTATTTTCTCATGTAGAATACCCAATCATTGGCCATAAATTGGAAGATATCATGCTTAGGACTTTGTTTTAAAATGGATGATTTTTTCTTGCATATATTTAGTTAGCTATGAATCTAAGTTGTTTTGATTTTAATCTAGTGGGACATTGATGTCAAATAGGCATAGATATAGTTGTGACCTGCCATTAGTTCTTGTGTTTTGAAAAAAAATGAGTATGTTCTGGTTTATTTGAACCACAACAAATGTGGATGTTGTATAGTTATTAGGGAGTAAACTATTTCATACAACATTGTTGTACCATAACTATAGATTGTGTCTATGGATTCTTTTTGTTATTATTGACAAGATTATAAGAGTCATTGTTATTACTATGTGTTGAGAATTCACAGTAGTTAATTGTTTGATTATGAACTGGAGTTTTCTCTACAATTGGAGACACAACTATATCCATGATTATGTTAGCATTTCAAGCCCTCGGATGAGGCTCATCATCAAGACAAAGATGATTGTCGAGCTAGGGTAGATCGACAATGGCATCGATGGGTGATTGGTTTCTTGGGTTGTTTCTTTCTTGATGTTGGGGCATTCTAAATTGATACTTATTATTCGCTTGAATGATCTATCTTCCTTGCCTTCTCTTTCCTATTATCCTTTTCTTTCCTTTTTAATTGTGCTTTCCTTGCTCTTGCCTATCATGTTCCATTATTAGTGGCATGTTAGGTGGTTCAAAACATGTAGGTTTTGAGTGTAATAGGCACTTGGATCAAAATATAGATGCATATAATCACTACCAAGATTGAGAGTTACAATTGATCTTTAAATTTCATGCACATCGGCCTTCAATTATTGCATCTATGTTACAACAAACTTCTTAATATTATGCATTTTCATGCATACAACTATTAGTCTCAATGCCAAATCATGAGCACCTTTAAAATTATAATTTGAATACAGATTAATACAAACACCCCTTAGTCTATCCAGATAACAATATAGATATTATGATAAATATATACAATACTTATATATACCATCATATATGTATTTAATATATTCATATATATAATAATAATATATGTTATTATATATACACCAAAAAATATATTCCATTATACACCCTAATATATACTTATAATAATATAAATATTAAAAATATGTTAATACCTATATACCAATAACAACACAGCTCATTACTTCAATAACTGATCCAGGGGATCAAAATATGCTCAAAAATAAAAGTGTACGGAATTTATTGAAAACAAACTCTTGTGTAGGCCTCGTCCTCATGATCCCAAAGCAACTTGAATGGGTTCAAACAGACGTCGTATGCAAGAGATATCACGTTCTGAATGGGTTCAAACCAACGTCGTATGCGAGAGATATCACGTTCTGTCCACTTTGCCAAACAAGAAAAAAAATTGTTGATCGTACAGTCTGTACTGCTGACTATGCAGACTATACTGACACGTGGCAGGGTGACGTGGATTATTGACTGAGCAGAGGTGTTGACGTGGCATGGTACCATACTAACACGTGGCAAGTGGTGATGTGGAAGAGGTTGGCGTGCCAGGTGATTGGCACATGAGGTGGAACTATCTGGTTTTAACACGTGGCGTGTTTGTGGATCAATGGTATGGTTCCACTTGGCCCATACATGGACTGCCATGTGGCACCCCTCTGTAGTGTAAATTTTTTTGTTGGAGTCTGTAGGGGTCGAACCCACGACCTCCGAGAGTGGCATAGTGTTGGCGTAGGTCGATCCACCAACCCACCTACCATATGTGACTTAACCATATAGTCTAAATTAAATACTTGAATTTGCATTGGTTGTTATTCCGGGCAGAAAAAGGGTCGGGGCTTAGCCCCATCCCTTGGCCATAACACCAACCACTCATCACACGACCTTACCATGGGACTCAGAGCACAAGGTTATAATTGTTAAGCCCTGGTCACACCACACCCTTTTTCATATTACCATTCACGCGGAGATTCCAATGAACTAGCACACAGGTGATACTTTTGTGGTCGACACTTGGCCACATGGGCCACCCGACCACTACCTCCGCCGAGAAAGGTGCTAAATCCCCTAATTGTTCGACAGAATGCCATGAATTGCAGAATGCGCACAGTGCTGGATTTTTGGCACGGGAAATTCCTGTGATCCAGGTTGTTCACACACAGGTGCATTTTGGCAAGCAGAGACAACAAAGAATTGGGAGAAAACTTCCAGAGTTGTATTTTTCTTAGCTTTTGGCCAAACCAGGTGCAGGAAGAGCCTAGCTAGGGGTTTTTGGACATTCTGGAGCCATTGAAGCCATCTATTTTTCATTCTAAGCATTGTAAAGCACTAATTTTTACAGTTTGAGCAATAATGAAAATGATCCATTGGAAGTTGGACCAGGAGATGTAGCCCAAGAGAGGGGTGAACTCCTTTATCATTTTGTTGTGTTAATGTGTTTACTTTGATGGCTATTATGTATTTTTATGTTGCTCATGATTAAGTAAAAACTCATTAAGTTTTATTTGTTTGTAACTTGATCCTATTACCCAAGCACATACAAATTTCACTTGCAATTTTAAAGAGACTCAAGCCTTATCATTTTCAGATCAAGTTAGTATCAGAGCATAGGTTTTTGAAGGTTCGATTGTTTGCAAGTGCTTTTTTTCTTATGCTTACAAGGTTGAAGCTCACAAGAGGAGAAGGTCAACTTGTAGAGCCAAGTTCTCAACTTTCAAGAAAGAGAACTACATAATCACCTCAAGCTTCAAGGAGATATTCACCAAGTATGGCTCATGAGGAGAGTCATGAAACTATTACTTCAGAGGATGAAACTTTCAAAAAATCTTTCTATGATATGACAGAGATGGTGAAATTTTTATTTGAAGAAAGAAATGCAAGGTTGCAAGGTGAAATCTCAAATCCTCCAAAGGTAATGAAGATAGTGGTGATAAAAATCCAAAAGGAAATGGAGGGAATGGTGATACTTCACCTCCTTCACCTCCAACTTCCACCTCTTCTACCATTTCAAAACCACCTCCAAATTCTCCAAAAGAACATGGTAAAATTCCTCTACAAACTCCTTTTTCTTAAGCTTGATATTAAGTTTGAATTGCCTATGTACAATGGAAAGGTAAATGTTGGGAAATTGGATAACTAGATTCGTCAGATTGAAGTGTATTGTAGGATACAAAGAATCAAATATGATGAAACTAAGACTCAGCTTGCTTCTCTGAGATTGGAAAGTGTAGCACTCATTTGGTTGGAAGCCAAAACTCAAGAGGACATGAAGAAACATGGTAAAGTTTTGTCCTCTAGGAATGATTTTATTGTTGCACTTAAAAGACAATTTTATCCATTAGCATACATGCAGAAAGCTATTATGGATTGGAAAAAATTTAGACAAGCTAAAGGGAAAAGTGTGCAAAGCTACACTCAAGAATTTAGAAGAAGAGATTTGATTATGGGTATAGATTTATCTTCTCAAGAAACTTTACTCAAATACATTGGAGGATTGCATAGCTACTTGAGACACACAATACTTATGTTTAACCCTACAAGTCCAGATGAAGTTTGTGTACTGGAAACTCATTTGGAAGCAAGAGGGAGGAATGAACCTCAAGAAGGCAGCAAGAAGCCTTTTGTTAAGGGAGACAAGGGAAAGAGGAAATTCAAAGGAAATGCAAGAAATAATGCTTCAGTCAAGAAAGAGGGAGAGAAACTCTCATGTAAACATTGTTCAAAGGATGGCCATGATGAAGACCATTGTTGGAAACTTCATCCTAAAATGAGACCCAAAAAGTTCAACCATAAGGGAAAACCAAAGACTACTGCAACTACACAACATGATTCATGTTCCGATTCGAGAGATGAAACACAAATTACAGCCATGGGTTTTCAAGGTAAGGATTCTATTGCAAGTACTAGTTCTTCAAGTAGTAGTAGCCTCAATGAAACTCAACATGAAAAATAAAGAATAAAGCTTTTCCACATAAGGGTTATTTCAAAGCATACCAATATAGATACTCTTTTTTATACTGGATCTCAAGCAAACCTCATATCTGAAGACACTGTCAAGAAATTAAAATTGGAAACTACTCCACATCCTAAACCATACCCTCTAGAATGGATATGTGACAATGCCAAATTTCATGTGACAAGAAGGTGTAAACTTAGATTTGCCATCACTACAAACTTTATAGATGAGGTAGAGCTTGATGTTATTCAATTGGATATATGCGGTATTGTGTTGGGAAGCCCATATTTATATGATAGGAGAGCCATCTTTCATTGTCATGAGAACAAGTATCATTTGTTTAAAAATGGGTTTGAGTACATTGTTAGAGCACATACAAACAAGTTGAATTTGTCACTTGTAAATGCAGGACAAATGAAGAGATTAGTCAATGCTAGTAAGAATTTTGTCCTCTTGATGATCAAACCCAAAGACAATGTTGAAAGAGAAGCTTTCCAAGGTTGTGATGCAAAGTTGAAATCTGATTTATATGAGGTTGTTAACCAATATGATGAGATGTTTCAGGAACCAAAAAGGGGTATCCAACATGAGATACAATTGCAGCAAGATTGTCCTCTTCCAAACATCGGTATGTACATGATGTCAGTCATGGAGAATGTTGAAATTAAAAAACAAATCCAAGAGTTGCTTGACAAATGGGTCATAATGCCAAGAACATCGCCATGTGGGTCATCAATTGTTTTAGGGCCAAAGAAATATGGTACATGGCGCATGCGAGTAGATTTCATAGCCTTGAACAAGATTATGGTAAAGAATCGTTATCCTCTTCCTAGAATTGATGATTTTCTTGATCAATTGAAAGATGCTAAGTATTTTAATAAGTTGGATTTGAGAAGTGGATATCATCATATTAGGATTGTTGAAGGAGACACTTGGAAGGCAGCTTTCAAAACAAAACAAGGTTTGTTTGAGTGGATGGTAATGCCATTTGGGATTTGTAATGCTCCTTCTACATTCATGAGAGTCATGAATGATGTTTTGATGCCTTTTCTTGATGATTGTGTAATTGTCTACTTGGATGACATTTTGATATTTAGAAAATCTCGTGAAGAGTATGTTATGCATGTAAAGCAAGTTTTGGATGTCTTAAAGAAAGAAAATTTGTTTTTGAAGATGTCTAAATGTGAGTTTGGAAAGACCTCACTTATTTATTTGGGACATATTGTTGGAGGAGGAGAACTAAAAATTGATCCTTCCAAGGTCAAAGTCATTTTGGATTGGCCCAAGATCAACAATGTGACAAGGGTAAGAAGCTTTTTGGGAGCAGCCCAATATTGGAGAAAGTTTATTGCTAACTTATCTTCAATTGTAGCTCCATTACATACAATGACAAGCATCAAGCAAGTTTTCCAATGCGGAGGAAAGCAACAAAAAGATTTTGATGCATTGAAGGAAAAGATTAGTTCAGCTCCATTTCTTTCACTTCCTAATTTGAGACATCCCCTTTGAGATCCAAACAGATGCAAGCAATTATGCAATGGGAGCAGTCTTGTTACAACATGGTAAGCCCATTTGTTTTCATTCTGAAACTTTTAATGGTGTTGTGATTAACTATCCTACTTATGATAAGGAGTTGTATGCATTGGTACAAAGTGTGAAAAAATGGAAACATTATTTGTGGGGAAAAGAAACTATCATTCACACAGATCATCAGCCATTGTAAAAATTACAATCACGAACAAAGCTACAACAAGCAAGGCACTTCAGATGGATGATTTTTCTACAAAAATTCCACTTGGTTATAAGGTATAAAAAAGGCATTTATAACAAAGTTTCTTATATGCTTTCTAGGCCTATTGTTAGTGCTTCAGTTATTCTTAAGCATAATTCTACCATGCATGAGAGCTATGTTGAACAGTATTCTTTAGATGTTGATTATAAAGAGGTTTATGCAACTTTGTGTCATTCTAACCAAGCTTAGGAATTGGATTACCATGTGCATGATAAGCTTTTGTATCATCTTGGCAAGCTATGTGTTCCACAAGGTGAAAGAGTCAACATCATAAGGGAGGCACAATATTCTCTTATTGCTGGCCGCTTTGGTGTAGGCAAGACGATGGCTAATTTTAAAAGGTATTGCTATTGGCCTAAAATGAATGAAAGTGTTTCAAGATATGTAAGAAGATGTTCTTTATGTTCTACAAGTAATCCTAGCAATAGAAAGTTGGGTTTGTATACTCCACTTCCAGTTCCTTCTCGTCCTTGGGAGAGCATTTCCATGGACTTTGTAGGAGGTCTACCTATGTCTAAAAAGAATAATGATTATATTTATGTTGTAGTTGATCATTTCAACAAAATGTATATTTTGATGCCTTGTAAAAAGCATGTTACAACTGAACAAACGACACAAATTTTCTTTCAGCATGTTTAGGTACATTTTGGGTTTCCCAAATCCATTATTTTTTATCGATATTCTCGATTTATTGGGAACTTTTGGTCAAGTTTATGGGCACTCATGGACACCAAGATGAAAAAGAGCACAACATTTCATCCACAAAATGATGGTCAAACAAAAGTGGTGAATAGAACAGTAGTACATCTTCTTTTTGGTTATTGCAACAAGCATCCTAAGCTTTGGGATGAGCACCTACACTACATTCAACATGCTTACAACCGGACCAATCACTCTTCGACTCAAACATCTCCATTTGAGGCATGTTTTGGTCATTTGCCAAAATCTCCTTTAGATTTTATCTTTGGGAAAGATATTACTATTGATGGTCAATATGAAATTGATAGAGCAAAGAAGTTCATTGAACAAATTCAGTTGGTGCATCAAATGGTACAAGAACAGTTGGAAAATAGCCAAGCCAAGTACAAGACAAGACATGACAAGCATCGTGTTGATCATAGTTTCCAAGTTGGAGATGCATTTTGGCTTTGCATTAGCAAAGAGAGGCTTAAAGGAGAAGGTAAAAAACTGAAACCAATTCAATATGGACCTTTCAAGATTCTTGAAAAGATTGGTAACAATGCCTTCCGTTTGGATTTTCCTCCCTATATGAAAATGTATGAAGATGTTAATGTTGAGAATTTCAGATTTTATGAGCCTCCTTTCATTGATGATCAAGGAGAGCATGTTCAGATTCCTTCCATAGATTATTTCTCACCGGAATATCTTGTAGAACTGCATGAGGATACAATCCTTGACAGGAGGATACGAACTTCAAAACGAGGGAATGTGAAATACCTTTGTGTTGGTATTAAAGGCACAAATCCAAGCAAAGCAAAATGGATTGAGGTTGTAAAGGTGAGGGAATTATACCCTCATCTTCAGATAGACTGAAAGTAGTCTTTGGAGGTCCAAAAGCTTCCCAATGGGAAGGAGTGATCCAGGGGATCAAAACATGCTCAAAAATAAAAGTGCTCAGAATTGCTTGAAAACGGACTCGTGCGTAGGCCTCATCTTCACGATCCCAACGCAACTTGAACGGGTTCAAACGAATGTCGTATGCGATAGATATCGTGTTCTATCCACTTTGCCAAACAAGAAACTTTTTTGCTGACTATATAGTCCGTACAATCTGTACTGTTGACTGTGCAAATCATACTGACACGTGGCAGGGTGACTGTAATGACACGTGGTAGGGTGACATCGATTGCTGAGTGGGAAGAGGTGTTGACATGGCATGGTATCGTACTGACATGTGGCAAGTAGTGATGTGGAAGAGGCAGCTGCCACGTGGCACCCCTAGTGTAAATTTTTTGGTTGGAGTCTACGGGGGTCGAACCCACTCCCTCCGAGAGTGGAAGAGTGTTGGTATAAGCCAGGCCACCATCCGGCCTACCGTATGTGACTTAAACATATAGTCTAAATTAAATATTTGAATTTGCATTGGTTGTTAGTCCAAGCAGAAAAAGGGTTGGGGCTTAGCCCCAACCCTCAGCCATAACATCAACCACTCACCACATGAACTTACCATGGGACTCAGAGCACGGGATTATAACTGTTAAGCCCTGGTCACACCACACCCTTTTTCATATGACCATTCTCGTGGAGACTCCAATGAACTAGCACACAGGTGTTACTTTTGTGGTCAATGCTTGGCCACATGGGCCACATGACCACTACCTCTGCCGAGAAAGGTGCTAAGTCCCATAACTATTCGATAGAATGCCACAAATTGAAAAATGTGTGCAATGTTGGGTTTTTGGCACGGGAAACGCCCATTAGCCAGGTTGTTCACACACAGGTGTGTTTTGGCAAGCAGGGACAACAAAGAATTGGGAGAAAACTTCCAAAGTTGTATTTTTCTCAGTTTTTGGCCAAACCATGTGCATGAAGAACCTAGCTAGGGGTTTTTGGATGTTCTGGAGCCATTGAAGCCATATATTTTGCATTTTGAGCATTGTAAAGCACTCTTTTTGACACTTTGAGAATTAATGAAAATGATCCATTGGAAGTTGGACCAGGAGATGTACCCCAAGAGAGGGGTGAACTCCTTTATCATTTTGTTGTGTTAATGTGTTTAATTTGATGGTTGTTATGTCTATTTATGCTGCTCATGATTAAGTAAAAAATCATTAAGTTTTATGTGTTTGTAACTTGATCCTATTTCCCAAGCACATAGAAATTTCACTTGCAATTTTAAAGAGACTCAAGCCTTATCATTTTCATATCAATAACCCATCATAAATCCATCCATAATACATCCAACCATTAACTTAAATACAATCAGAGAAGTTCAAGGGTTAGAATATATGAAGGACCTATCCTAATGAAGGGAGAATAAGATTATGATCTATTGAAAATCATTGTTATGGACTCTATTTCTACATTAGGGAAAACTAGGTGGGTTTTCTCTTCTTCTTATAGATAATTATATGAATTATTGTTATTTATAAAGTTATAGCATTTATGAGCTATTAAAAATCATTGTTACAGATTACATTTTTGCATTAAGGAAAGAAGAGCATGTTTGCTCTTTTGCTTGTAGATAAAAATCATATATGTAAGGAGTCAGAAATCTTGAAATACAAAGCAATAGATCATATTCTAAGTGTAAGGAGAACTAATTTGTTGGAATGGTTGAGTTGCAGTGACCTGAAGTAAAGTGGGTCAGAACCTTAAACAATCCCTTGAAAGATAAAAAGTTCATTTAGATAATATGTATGGAAAGCATGAAGTAGATGGATAGGGATGTTAAGCAACACATTGAAAGACAAAAGTAGAGTAGGAAGGAACCTTAAAAAATGCATTAAATGTTTAAAATAAAACCTACGTAGCTTCTCCATGGCCACATTTGATTCCACCCACTACACATTACCCATGGCTCAACCACGATGATCGGGTTCAACCAAACCAACTAAACGTAAATAGTTAAAAAAACAAAAAACTAAAAGGATAATACATTGGATTTCACCCATGTATCAACGATAGCCATAGGTTTCAACCAAGCCAACTAAAAGCAAACAAAGATTACAAGCAAAGATGAAAAATGGCATGGATTGTCAACTCTGGAGATAAAAAAACATTGAAATTGTCAAATCAACCTTGGAGATAGGTCAACAATGTTGAAATTGGCGTGTGATGGAAGATCAAAGGGAAAATGATCACTCTATCAGGGGGAAATGGCCGAGAGTTGGTGAACTGATTACATAGATACGGGGAACTGAAATAACAATAAGAGAAATAGAAAAATAAATAAACTTAACAAAACACAAACCATTGGAGTTTAACAACACATAAACCCAAGCTATGATGTAATCCTCCATAATGACATGCAAATTATGAATAGTTGGAGTTGAGTTAGTGTTTTAAAAATGAAATCACTTACAAGCCAAATATGGATTTGTGACATGAAAATTATGAATAATTTAGCTAGAGCTGAGTTGATGTTTTAAAAATGAAATAACTTACAAGTCAAATAGGGTTTCTAAATATGGATTTGTTGATTGTACAAGATGGGTGCACATGAGGAGATTCAAGGTAGGAAGATGGATGTGGTGGTGGGGTCATATTTTCCTCCAAGGAAGGGCAGGAGGAACCTCAATCATTGCATTATGGAGGTAAAGTGTGGAGGCATAATTTTGATAGTTGTGGAATCTTGAGGGATAAAAAATTGATGTGACATGGGACATAAACAAATTTACAGAGAAATTACAAAGATACGCAGATCAAATATATAACTCCAACAGGTGCACTCAAGCCACTCCACCAGTTGAGCACTATGAAGGGCCAAAATGTCTATATAAATTTTGTTGTCAATATAGTTGTAGATATTTTTATTCTGTCATAAGTCAATGGGATAGGAAGGCTTCAATACATTGCCAAAATTTGAATGGTGTAAATAATTTGTACACACCTAAACAAGAGCCTGGTTTCCTCAGATCATGACAAAGTTAAGAGAAGAGAAAAGGATAAGTAAGCAATGAAATGTTAAGTTCTAAGAACAACGTCAATATAATTGCATATTTTAATGGTGAACAAATATTTGTGCTATGATTCACTTTTTATAAACATCCAATCATTCTACCTGGGCATAAACCAGTTTTCCTCTTCTCAATGCTTCCTCATGAGAACACTCGTGCAAGAGAAGCACATGAGAAAGAGCCAATGTTGAGCCCTTTTGTGGGTAGTCTTTGTTTTTCTCTGCACCGATAGTTTCATTGGGAAAGGAATTAGTGGGATACAAAGTGGAAATAAAAGTAGTTTCATGAGCAGAGATATATCTTATTGAGTGTACAGGAGGAAGAGGAAACGATTACCATTGAATCTTGACCACATCGATCTCTAGGAGGAAAATATCACTAACTTTGGGATCCTCTTCCCTTATGCGATGATCTACATTAAAAAAAGGAGCCTTAGTTGCCACACTTTCCATGGCCTCCTTGAATCTGAAAGATTAGAACCTCTAATATTCCATCGTTTGCTTGGACACCAAATTTGCAAGCTCTAGTTCTACTTTTCATTTAGGAGAAAATCAACCTCTATTTTAGGTTTTTTTTTTTAATGGAATAACAAAGTTGAGCCCTTTTGTGGGAAATAATGGAAAAGATAGCCCTACAAATCACAAAGTCTACACAAAAAGGGCATAATTTTGTAATCGATCATCCACATCCTAGTCTGATTAACCCCCTTGAAAATGACATCCTCTGGCAATACTTCAAAAATGGAAGCTTGTATCGAGATATGAGGGATACCAGTTTGATTTAGGGTTTTCGGTGCCAAACATCATAAAGACCCTAAATATTTCCCTACCAAACCCGAGATTTTTGGGTCCCAAATATGGTGTGGCAATCCTGAGATTTGAGCACGCTAAATCCCCTTTTTCACATTGTGGGATTTGAAATGATCCTCCACTCTCTTCTGTATTTTTTCCATCATGGTCGCCATTTTCACTCGCGAGAATTACATTCTCATTCCTTTACTTACATAGCCATCAAATGCAGTGCTTCTAACATGTCAAAGGGATAAGGATGGATGAGTATTCTATATGGTCGGATGCAAATTGACTATAAATTGAAGTTTATTTTGTTAAAAGGGTTTTATGAAATCTGCCTACATATAAAATTTACTGGAGTTAAATAGATTGACCAAGCATGAGGTGCCTTATCTTTTTTTATTGTAATTCTATTTTAAATTTGACCAAGTCGTTGGGCCTTCTTTGTCCAAACTTCATCCTCGCAACCAACTGGAAATAAAGAGGCCAACGATTCAAAGGAAATATTTATACAAGTCCACCATAACTAGTTGTTGAGGGAAACATACATGGTGAGTTGTAATTCGACATAATAGATGAGGTGGCATGTTGTAAGTGGGCAGTGACAGACAATGAAGGATGTAAGAGAATTGTTCCCTTAAAAAATGTCTTCAATGTAAAAATTGTAAATCCACTTCATCGAAAGTGTATAGATCAAAATTTATTATTATATATTAATTATATTTAATAATTTAAACTTAAATAAATTCAATATATTAATATTATAATAGTTGAATAATATAAATTAATAAAATCTTTGGAAAATAAAAAATAGTAAAAATATAATAATTGTGATTTTAGTAAACAATTATATTATAGCCTTGTCTTGTAATCTTTGAATGATAAAAATTAATAAAATAACATCATTATTATTATTATTATTAAATAATTATATCATAATGTTAGTGAATAATTATATCATAATGTTATTATTACAATATATGAAAAGACACAATTATTCAAATCACAATCATTTCACTCATCATAATTATGTATTTTTGTTTGTAAACATGTTTAATCAATATATTGTATCTTGTTGGACAACAAACAATTCACCTTGAAGAAGAGTTAAATAGTATATGGCATTAATCATTATAAGTTTTTGCAATCACAATCCAAATTAAATGGTTTCATAAAACTAAAGTTAAACATTATATAACAACTCTAAATTTAAATGAGTGCTACATCTCAAATTTAATTTAAAAATAGAGAAATCATTAATAATGTTAATCATTAGCGTACCCATAATACATTTTGTAAATCAAACAACAACAACAACATCAACATGATATGAAGAAACATAATATACATGAGTGATATACATATCAAATATACATGTCAAATACACATCTCATTAAAATCAATAAACATGTCATATATACATTTGAAGTCAAATATACAACAATCAATATACGTGCCAAGTATCCTTACTAGCTATGTTCACCACCAGATCCAAAGGCATATGTGTGTTTGCTACTAGAGGTAGAGGGTATATCAATACCCATGTCAGATAACAATGACAAAAGTAGAGTCTGATATACTCTCCACCGGGATCAGGTGGACGAGGAGAAGGATCAATGGATGATGCATTTGGTGACACATGTGATGGAGGAGGAGGAGAGGATTGGTGGAATATGGTGCAGTTGGTGAGACGTGTGAAGAAGGAGGAAGAGGATTGGTGGATGGTGCAACTAGCGACACATGTGGAGGAGGAGGAGGAGGAGGAGGATCAGTGGATGGTGCAATTGGCGACACATTTGGTGGAGGAGGAGGACAAGATTGGTGGAATATGGTGCCCAAGAGGAGGGTATATCGGTACCCATGTCAGATAGCAATAAAAAAAGTAGATTCTGATATATCTCTCCACCAGTATCACGTGGAGGAGGAGGAGGAGGAGGACTAGGTGGTGGAGGGGATGTCGATCAGTCTAGTGGAGGATTAGGTGGTGGAGAATCATGTTGTGGAGGATCAAGAGCATCATTCTCAAAAGATGAACCAGATGAAGTGGAATGAGTAGCATCCCTCAACCTCTAGATTAGGTTGAGGGCACCGACAACATGACACATCAGTGACATCATTCCATGAGGAAGGGTTGACCATTTGTCAGATAGCTCTAGTACCTATAAGATATCTCTAACATGTACAGGTGCCACTCCCTACCTGTAAATCAAACCACATATGTGATATGCCACCTCATTTCAAACTCTCTAATCCGACCTGCATGACATGTCAGGTCTATATACTGGAGGTTGTTCAGTTGCCTCATCCATCTCCTCATTGTGTTGGGGAGGTTCGTCCCCAACATATGTGCCAATATTTTCAAAACAGTAGACAACAATAATCAAATAATTGAAACAAAATGTTACAATAAATTACATGTGCATTATATAAGGCAAAAAATATGCAACTAGATTTATCAAAACATAACGATAATATTACCTCTATCATCTGATGGCTTATTTGGAGTAAACAGGATGTTCATACATCCTCTCCAATCCATCCCCGCATACGGATACTATACAATATGGAGGACAGGATTGTCCCCTCCAACCAAGAAATCACGGATCTCTCTACTCACCAGAGTACACAGCCACTCCGGCTAGCCCCTCTTGGGAAACAACTACCCCCACATGTGCATACACACATCAGTCATAGGATTGAGAAATGGGGTGTTTTCAATCAAGTGACATGAAACCTATGAAAAAATAATGTAAATAACTCTGACACAAACGAGAAGAATAACCTCCCATAAAAAATAGAGTGACAATGATCCAATCAAAAACAAAATTGACACAAAAACTAATGCACTTCTCACGAGAGGTAAAGTGTGCCAGTGTTGTGACAATAAGGGATAGACACCTTACCTCCTCTACACCAAATTCATCTATCCACAATTGACCACCAACAACCTGGAAGTCTGTAGTGGAAACAATGTCCTCACCGACACATATTTACACATATGCTAGTTGGTTCTCTCTTGCAATGTCGGGCGATAGATCAAGGAACTAGGGCCAAACCTCCCCCCTCCTAGACAACCTAGTGATAAAATAAATATCCTCCTCTATGGGATAATACCATATATCGGGACCGACCTTGAATGCCTATCGAGCATGATCCTAACAACGGATCAACTGATGTAAAAAAGAAGAATCCCCATAAGGGATGTAACATCCTCATAAAACTTGAGGAGGCCAATGTTCATGAAAAGGAAACAATTCTACAATGCAATAGGGTGAGGGATCATCTCCCTCTACCTTTCTTTGGCCTCCCACTCACATACAAAGTTGCACGTGTCGACCTATTGCTCTTGTACTCATCGTCTTCATCTCTAATTCACATACAATTGTCTTTAGGCACACACACACATAACCATTTTGTATTTATCAAAAACTAAAATTAATTTTTGTTTGCAAAACAAATGCAGTAAATTAATCAGTGCACCTTTAATAAATCATACGCACCATGAACGGTGCACTTTATGAGAAAACAAGCACCGCCTCCATTGATCCATGTTATTTGGAACTTTGGTGTTACTTTAGTCACTAAACACAACGGTATGCTAATTTTTATATTTGTGGTGTGATAAGTTCGATGTTCCATATTCACAATTTTCACGGTGCTCCATGTTATATGGTGCATCGGTGCTACTTTAGTCATTAAACACATCGGTATGATAATTTTTATATGTGCGGTGCATTGGTGTGGGTTATTCCTTATAACAAATCGGTGTGTGGTGCCTTGTCTGAAATGGTACGCACAGTTAAGGTACACTGGTAAGTTCAATGCTCCATGTTATTTGGCACATTGGGGCTAGATTAGTCATTAAATGTCTGTTATGCTAATTTTTTTATGTGTGGTGCGATGCAATGCACCCACAGTGCACCGTTGCAGGTTATTTCCTATAATGCATCGATTTGCAGTGCTTCATCTAAAATGATACACACCGTTAATGTACACTCATAAGTTTGATGCTCCATGTTGCTTGGAGCCCCAATGTGTATTTTTAGCAATGCATTGTATTTTATAACACATCGGTCACGGGGCATTCGATTCAATGAGGGGCACCAATGCGTTGTATTTTTTAGAATGCACCGGTGGGTTTTTTTTGTGAAGACAATGCCTCTTATAAGACGAGAGACATTGGTAATGCACACCCCCATTCCATTGCTCAATGCTTAGTTTCTTAGTGGTGTGCTATGTATTTTTATACACACATGTTGGTTATTAATCCCTCTAACTACTTCTTGGGATGACCTAGGTTTAGATCTGAACAGGTTTCCAACAAAACCCTCTAAAACTATCGACCCCTCTGGTAAACCAAAAGGCAACATAGCACACAGAAGGTACTACGCAATCTCACCCGAGATAGTTCTATGGGTGACTGCAAATCTCAAGTGCTTGCAGTCTAGGAAGAGTGGGGATATGGGAGTATATTTGATCTTCTTCAGGCCTTACACTGGTTAATTAATCTATTATTCTAAGACCCATGCATGTGTTAAACCTTTGCATGCAATCTAATAAATCTAGCTAACCACATATGTGTAAATCCATCATTAACATGAATTAAAGATAATCAACCATTACCAAAAAGTAAATAGACATCCAATCATCACACAGTACACAAGTTTTATCGTGGTTCACCCCCTCTTGGGATACGTCCACAAAGATCTGTCTTCTTGGGCTCTTTTAAATTTAATTGTTGCATAATATGGCATTGTGCGCACTACACTTTTGATCATACAATCAAGAAAGAGGTTCCACAACCTCCAGGAAGCGGACTAGATCACACCAGGCTCCTCAATCTGTGATATGGCCCTCAAGATCTAGCTACCTGACTCTTCTATAGCTCAAAAACTTACAAAAAGGTATCACGACCATTTCTTACAATTCATAATTAATCTTGGAACACACTTCGAACAAACAACAACCACTCAATGGCGGCGGGGGCCTCAACCAAGACCTCCTAGGTGCTTATTTATACTATTTTAAAGTCTTATTAGTCATTTCCTTCCAAAACCCTAACCCTAACATGATTAGGTCTTACTTCCTCCGCGCCTTGCATGCTTTCCTCCTTTGCATGCGACTTTTCCTTACACACGTTGCTTTTCCTTCCAGCTGTCTTTTTCCAAATTAAGATTTACTTTCCAAAACTGGAATTTTCCTCAAAATCGGCTTGCACCCAACAGGCCCCCAACACTGACATGTGGCTCATCCCGATCCACCTAAGCATTATGTGCTGCCTCGACAGCCTCTGCAAGGTTGTGGAACTTGTCTGCAAGTTCCCTTCCTCTTGCCTGGACCTGCACGACCGTTTTTGTGAGTGCTTCTAATGCTTACACTGTGATATCCTCTTGGATCATTGTTGCGCACTTTGTTTGTGCTTGCACCATGTTCCTCTTCTCCTCCTCCAATTATGTGATCATTTGTGTTGCTTTCTCTTGAAGGGGTTCCATTTGCACGTGTGATCATCTGTGTTGCTTTCTCTTGAAGGGGTTCCATTTGCATGTGTCTTTCTTGCTTTTGCATCTGCGTTGCTTTTAACTCTGCCTGCAACTTCTTCATATCTTGTGTTCCTTTCAGATGCTCTGTGATACTCATTGTCTTATGCCTCTGCTTGAGGTCTTGGATAGTTGCGCTTACTCTTTCTTCTTCCTGGTCCCACTACTGGATATGCTCGTCTTCCTTCAGCGTTGTCCAAAGTTGTGTTTCTCTATCAAACAATCATGCTAATGTGTTGACTTGTTTCTCCATTTCTGCCATTTGGAGTCCAGCTTCTTCTTCATATGCTCTCGGACCTCAGGCAGAGTCGTGGGATTGAGCTTCTCCTTGAGTTCCTCGATCTCCTACCTATATTGGTTGATTGTCTGCTCAACGAGGTTGATCTTCTCCTTTGTGCTTCTCTCAGCTTCATGCACGTTGTTGGGGATTCGGTTGTATGTCGTTGTAAATACCTACTCTAGCTTGTCTGCATGTTCTTTCTCCTCTTCCTTTTCCACAGTCAACTGCTCGCATGTGATCTGGAGCATCTCTGCAACCCCTCTGCCCACCTCTAGATTTGTGGCATCTGCGCGGGCCCTAGACTGTACTTATTTCATGATGCTGGATTGTAGCCCGTATAAGGCCTTTGTGGGGATTTGCGCCATCACCATCTCCACTTGTTCCACCTCTTCTAGGGGTTTTTTCGTCGTCTCTTGATCGAACCTGATCATTTGACGCGTTATCATGAATGTCTCCCTACCCTAGATGATGAATTGCATGGTCTCTTCGCCTGCTTTCTACGTAGGTAGCCTCTGTGTCTTTTCCTATGGCTTATGATTCTGCCCGGTTCCATAGATGTTGGATGTTTGCATGAACCTCTAGGATCTTAGCCATAATTTGTTCCCTCTGCACCTTTGTTGTTCTGACCACTTCCTCGCTCTTGTTTTGGACCTTGTCCATGATGAGCTCTGCATCATCCCATGTGAGGGTGATGTCTGGGTCCTCTGTCTCATACTTTCGCTTCTTGTGCGCATATTTTCCTTCTGCATGATTCCTTTCCATTTGTGAGTGTTGTGCCTCTGTTGTTGTTCCTTGTCCTCTTTCCTCTTGAGCCTATACCATCTCCTTTTTCCCCATCTACAGTCGGCTTCCTATTCTTGTTGTGATGTGCATTCTCCTCAGCCTTTTTGGTATTGTGCTTATCCCACTTGGTAGGGTTCACATTGTGGTTTTCTTGGTATTGTCAATCGGACTACCTATTCAGGCTGACGAGCCTACTTCGGTAGTCTCTTTGGGCTTGGAGGACTGTGCCACGCCTGTCCTTGTGGTCGGTTTTGTTTCTGGTGACTGCCACTGTGCAGGCCAGTTTTTGATAATCAAGTCCACTTGCTCCCTTGTGACACAATACTGCATCTTTAGCCACTCATTTTTGGGATCCCTTGTGGCTTGGATCCATATGTGATGCCAAGATGCCTTAAATTTATCTATCCCCTATGTCTCTTGTGCTACCTCCATAGGTATGCACCACACAGTTTTTGTGCATTATTGGATTTCTTCTAACAGCATGGAAAACACAATGTTGTTTTCCTACTACATCTTGTTATCTTTTTCTTTCCAAAGAGACTCATACATGTCCGCATAGCACTTTCCTACTCTGTCCAGGAATGTTGAAAACTTGGGCTCCTTCCACCCTGCCAGAGCTATCAATATTATCAACCAAGAGTAATGGAACTCGGTTCCATTTTCTTGCGTGTCGCGACAGTCAAATAGGAATTGGTTCAGCAGGTATGGCGCTCAGCTAAACATCATCCCCTTCGCGCACTGCACTTCTACCATGATCACTTCTGCTGGCGCTTCCTCTCTGCGACATTTTATTAGTAGCTTGCACGCCATTAGTTTACTTGTGAATCTTGTCGTGTTGTCATTGATCTCTTTGATGACGATGCCTCTATTTCCCCTGGTCATGTCGAACTGCGCCTTCGCTTGTTCTGCTAATTCTTTCTCGCGCGCTTTGTTTTCCAAGAAGTCTTTCGGATGTGCGTCGACTATCGGTAGTCTTGTGATCTTGGAAATTAACACCACATCGATCTGCACTGGTCTTTCCATCCAAAGGATGCCTCCATGGACTCGGGCAACCAGTTGTTTGACACACATACCAACATTCTTACCATTCCCAAAATGTCGTATGTCTAAGAGGTTCATAATCCTTAAGTTATACAACCCCGTAATCCACTACATGGGCTCTAGCACTAGTTGTCCTAGGGGTCCAATTTCCCCTATGTTAATCAAATAGTTCTCCTCGGCCAACTCTGGAAATTTGGTCGCGTCACGCACGTCATGGTCTGTGTGCCTCAGCTTGGGTACCTTTCCCAGCATGTCATCAATAGTGAGGATTGTTTCTGGGAGAAAAGGGAGGGTAATCTCCATACTGTTAGATGTCTTTTTTTTCTGCCACGTAGCAGATGTGCCTAACTCTGCTACTTCTGGCCAGTCATTTATGTCCTCGACCGATACTTTGTCTTGTGTATGGAACTATCGCAGTCCCACTGTGTCATTCGATCTTGTAGGCACCCCGGGGTTAGGGTTTGAAACCCCATTTTCGGCCCCGGAGCTCTTCCCTATCTCTCCTTGTTGCATTGTAGGGAGATCTTCCTCGACCTGTGTTAGGCTAATCAATTATGGGTCTGAGGTGGTCACATCCTCGAGATCGACTATATTTTTTGGCTGATGCATCCTCTCTTTACGCCTTTGGCCCTGTCGAGTGACCCGGACAAACTGTCCTGGTGACCAAAAATTCAGTGGAGTCATCCTTTGCAACTATCACAACTTGGCTTGTTATTTCGTGACTTGGTAACTAGGGCACGAGTTCTTTTTCTCACTCTGAGCTCGAAATTTTCTTAGTGTTGAATAATTATAAGCTTTTCGCCTTTTATAGACCGTGTCGTGTTTACTTTTCACTTTTTGCATGCATTTTCACCGACTCCACTTGTTATTGTGCACGGTCTTCTGATGTTTGTCGCGGTAGTTTCTACACGCAAGTTTTCCCAGTGTTTTCGTATTTTATTTATTTTCTAATTTTGTATTTTTTTCCTTCTTTTTCTCCTTTTTATTTCTTTTTGTCATTTTTCTATCCTAGCTTCTACTATAGTACACTATGTACATGTCTTTGTTACTACGTTGTAACTTTTAAGTGTTAGGAGGTCGATTGTCCTTGTACATTTTCAGTCAACTACCATTGATCATTCCCTTGATTTTTGTTCTTGCCAGATCCTTTAGTTGTACGGATCCCCCATCTGTGACAACCTTTACTTCATAGGTCCCTAGCCAATGCATTCTAAACTTACCAGGATGTTGGGAAAAATTATTGTCTTAGAGAAAGACTAGGTCTCCTTCCTTGAAATTCTTCCTTTTGATATGTTTATCATGCCAGACTTTGTCTCTGTCTTTCTGTACTTCTTGGTGAAATATTGTTGGAATCCTATCCTCTTCCATTTCCATTAACTGATTCAACCTCTCTTTTATTGCGCCCCTTTCTGTCATGATGCTAATTGTTGCTACGCACAGACTAGGTACCAGAAATTCTAATGGCACCATTGCTTCCTGCCCATACACCAATATGAATGGTGTATGTCCTATCAGTTTCTTACATGTGGTCTTGTATGCCCATAGTATTGTTGGTATTTTTAAGTCCCAATTGTCCATGTTTACATTACAGATCTTTGTCAGAGCATTCTCCAAAATTTTATTGAAGGTTTCCACTGTTCCATTTTCCTAAGGATGGTATGGTGTACTCTTCTGATGATAGACTTCAAATTCCTCAGCCATAGACCTGATATTATTGTTGATAAAGTGAGTACCTTGGTGTTGATAAAGTGAGTACCTTGGTCACCCATCAAAATTATTGGACAACCAAACCTAGTGATCACTTGGTCAAACAAAAAATGTGTTGTTGTCTCTGCACTGCAGTCTTTGACTAATGTTGCTTCTGCCCATCTTGTTGAGTATTATGTCACAGTAATGATGTATCTTTCTCCTGACCTTTTTGCTAGCGGATGGATTGGCCCAAAAAAATCTATTGCCCATTTGTCAAATACTTGCAACGTTACTTGTGGTCTCAGGGGAATCGCATCCCTTCTGTTAGGTATGCCCAGCCTCTAAAAGACACCACATGCATGGAAATATTCCTTTGCATCCCTGTGAAGTGTTGGCCACCATAATCCTGTGCGCAATGCCTTCTGCCCAGTAGCTTTTCTTGCATAATGTCCTTCAACTATTATCTCATGAGCTTCTACCAAAATTCTAGGTCTTTCATGCTCTAGTACACACCTTATCAAAATGTTGTCTACGCCCATTTTATATAAGTGTCATGCAATCAGTTGGTAGTATGCATCTCTCACTACCAGATTCTTCTTTTGTACAGTGCTAAATTCTTGTAGCGAAATTCATGTGCTCGAGTATTCAATGATATCCATTAGTGACCCTTGTCGAATGATCATGTCCTGCATTCAGATTTCCTGGTTTGACTATCACTTCAAAATCAAACTCTTGGAATAACAACAACCATCTACAGATCCTCCCCCCCAACACTGGCTTGTTGACAAAATATTTTAGGGAAGAATGATATGTGAACATCTTAAAGTAATTACCCAATAAGTAGTGCTTGAACTTATTAAGTGCATATACCATGGCTAAGCCTTCTCTTTTTGTGGTATTGTAATTTTTCTCTGATTCAGACAATTTTTTGCTTTCAAAGGCTATAGGATGGTCTAAATCCCCTGCTCATAGCTGTGCCAGAATTGCTCCAAGTGTTATGGCTAATGCATATACATGCACATGAAATGTATTTTCCCAATATGGGAATACTAGGATAGGTGATGTGACCATCTTTTCTTTTAAGGTGTCCAACCCTCGTTGACAATCTTCATTCCACTGAAATCTGATATCCTTCTTTAGCAGTTTTTCCATTGGCGTAGTGATCTGCGCATACCCTTTGATAAATTTCTTATAATAGCATGTATGTCCCATTGTTGTTCTCAACTGGTGCATTGATTTTGGTGCTGGTAAATTAACAATGACTGTAATCTTAGTGGGATCTACCAATAACCCTTGTTTATAGACTATATGTCCCAACAGTATCTGAAAAGGTGTTCCAAAAATGCATTTATTTATATTCAATGATATCTGACACTGCATGCATCTTTTTGGCATCAGCCTTAATACTTCTACATGGTCTTTTAACATAATGTATACAGTCCAGTCATCCAAATATACTTCTAAAAATTGATGTATGAATTCTTTAAAGGAAGCTATGACTACTCTTGAAAATATGGCTATTGCATTCTTCAGTCCAAATGGCATGGCCCTGTACTGGTAGGATCCCCATTTTGTAGAAAAAGTAGTCTTGTACCTATCTTCTAAAGCTATATTGATCTGATGGTAACCCGAGAATCCATCTATAAATGAGTATGCTTCTTGGCCTCCCACATTCTCCAATACCTCATCTGTGAAAGGGGTGGGAAAAAGGGTCATGTAAGCAAGCATCATTCAATTTTCTCAAATCTACACAGATCCTTATCCCCCCTTTTTTCTTCTCTTGTACTACCATAAGACTTATCCATTCAGATTCCTCTATTGGTTCTATGATTCCTCTATTGGTTCTATGATACCAGCTTCCAACATTCTGTCAATTTCAGCCTTCACTTTTTGCTTGTATACTGGATTCAATCTGTAAGGTCTCTACCTGAAAAGTCTTGCCTCAGGTTTGAGAGGTATTTTCATCTCTCCTAGCTCTCCTACTATGCCTTTCATCTCTGTAAAGGTAGTTGGGAACATGTCACTATATTTGTGCAATAACTCTATTATTCTTTCAACTATTTGTTCATCCCATTAGTCTCCAATACTAGCCATTTTAGGATCATCAATTGTTCCAATGTTGACTTTCTTCACCTTGATTGGTGAAACAAATACCTCTGACTCCGTAGATGGACCTTCCACCTCTATTTTTCCATCAACTTTTGTAATTTGAATGTTGTGCGGGTCATCTTCATCCGGTGCTTCTTCTTCCACATGGTAGCATGACAATAGTTCTTTGACCGTCTATCTGTTCTATTGTTGATACTTTGTCATGAGTTCAACCTCTAGTTCCTCAATAAATATCACACCTTTTATCTACTTCAATGTTGAGTCAATGTTGAGGTTCTCATGTTCAAATGAGAAAGTTACTACAAAATTATGTTGTAGTGTTGTCCATTCTGTAGTACCTTTGTGCATCTCCTGGTCTACATACTAGTTTTCTGGGATTCCTTGCAATGTGTGGATGAAATGATGAGGCCATTCTTCTAGTGATGTCATCCTCCATTGTGTTCTACATTTCTCCAAATGTTCTGCTGGTGTCCCCTATCCATAATATCTTTGCATCTTATTACTCCCCTGCTCTACGCCAAATCTAATGCATAGTAGTCGCTTACATTGGTACCAGTCCTTAACTGTCTCTTTGTGCGCACCCCACCATCTTGCAGGTGTTGCCTTGAGTGCAATGTCCATTGCTAAGAGCCTCTGATTCTCTAACACTTCATCTTCATATCTTGTTATGAATTCTTCTAAGTCATTTACCCCATGAAAACTGGGGGGTTCCCTTATCTTTGTACCAACCCATCTTACTGCGTGGTCTATTCTTGCACACCTTCTTGTGGAGACCTCATGTAACCTCTGTTGTTGATTCTCCAAACCTGTATCTGAGTCAGAAGCACATGATGTGATTTTCTCCAGCTGAGTACCCCATCTGTAGTTGGGTTAACATAATCTTCTTCGTGCGCGGTGGTTTTGTACAACTGGTTGATTTCCTCCAGATCTAAACAGGTAGGTTCCACAAACCTTTCTCCTTTTGAAGGGTCTAATGGTGCAATGACTCGGTATTCTTCTGATTCAAATGCCATCTTCCTTGTCTTCAATTTGATTATGGCCTGGTTATCAAATGCCCAATCCAAGCCAAGCAATGTTGGATAAGTTGTACTTGTGCCATCCACAATTTCTATTACTTCAAAGTCTGCCTTGGTGCACACTCCATCCAGATCTATTGTCAAACCTTTTAGCCTTCCAATTGGTAGAACTCTGTGTTGATTTGCTAATTTCAACTGGACAAGTGAATAGCCTAGTGCGGGCTCTCCCATACACTGCCATGTCTTCTTAGGTAACACATTGACCTCATAGCCTTAGTCCAATATAATGTACCCCATATTGAAATCCCCTATGTTAGCATTCAATGTGAATTCCCTACTTTTCCTCCTTGTATGGAGGTGATTGATTGTTTTCTATTGTAACTTCCCCTCTACCTCTGTGTTACATATTTCTACCATATTTTGCAAAATTTTAACAGAGAATGGATCATTCAGTAGTTTAACACAGGATTGCAGAAAAGTCTTTATAGTACTTACTTATCCTACAGGTTGTGCTTCATTGGTGTGGTCCATTGATGAAGTCATATCGTACATTGGTACACTATGAGTATGTTGCACAGCTGATGTAGACGCAACATCTTGTTTGAAGAACTCATGTCTAGCCTCCTTGAATGTTTCTTTTTCTTTCCCCGCATCAAACTACTTTTGTGGTTCAATATTCTTCTTCACCCATTGGTGTTGCGCTAGGTATTTTCTTACTGCATCGGGTCCTATCTTAGCTCATCCGCGCGTGACTATGTTGATATTTCTTCCATCATCCTTGGCTTCTACAGAGATCCACTGAACATTCTGATTGTTCTGATTCCTCTTATCCTAGATCTTCCCTAATAATGTCGGACAGTCTTCTGTGTCATGGTTTGCTACGCGACAATACATACATCTCGCAGGTGGAAGTGGACATTCCCTTGCATAATGTCTTGGTTGTTGGCAGTTGTGGAACACTACTAGACCTTTGCCTCTTCCAAATCCTCCTCTACCTCATCCTCCACCTCTGTAGCCAGTTCGGTCTCCTCGTGGTGCATTGTACTGAGGCACCTAATTATATTGCGCGGGGTTATATTGTGGATGCATGTTATTATATTATGGTTGCACAATGTTATATTATTGTTGTGCAGTGTTGTATGGAGGTGGTACCTGGTTAAACTGAGGCACATCTTTCCCTATCATCATTTTTTCCTACACTCTATAGGTATCTGAAGTTTTTTCCCTCATCAACTCCATTGTCCTACAATTTTTGTCATCATGGCACACTGACTTGAAGAAATTGTAGTATGATCTCTTGGGTACTGTCCGGTACTTCTGCATCATGGGAAAATGATATGGATCATGCCCATGTGTCTTACAGATCTCGCACAATGGTCCTCTTATTGGTAAACAGTTTGGTACTCATGTTTCCATGTACTACGCAAAAGTTGGGCATTCATTCTTCTGGTGTCCTTCTGTCCTGCATGTGGTACAACAAACAACTTCTCTTTTCTCTTTTCCCTTATTCTAGTTCAGTTTAAATGTGAGGTTCTTCAGATCCTCCTTCAACTATTCTATTGTTGGATCTGTCTTCTGATACTGGTTCTCTTCCAGTTTTAAGGTTTCCTATAGAGCCTATGCCTAAGTTTGAAACTTCTATTGTCTATATGGATATTTCAAATGTGGTAACAATGAATTCACAAAGAGATGTCTATGTTGCATGTCAGTCATGACATATTTCAACTCACCCTTCAACTGTTTGAACCTCTGATCAATATCCCAAACATAATCACCTTGTTTTTGTTTGATTTCAATTATCTCATTCATGTACTGATCTTCTGAGCTAGGATTTTGAAATTCATTTATCAGTAGCATCTTGACATATTCAATCGTCCTTGTTTCTCCTGGTGGACTGTTTACAGCTTGGCTCATGTACCAATCCAGTGTGCAATCTCTTAGCGTGATAGCTAACTGCGTAAGTTTTGTATCCTCGTCTGTTATCGGTTTTGCTTCCCAGATCTTCTCGCAGATGAACAAGTGCTTTTTAGGGTCCTCTGATGCCTCTCCCCTAAATTCTGGTAACCTGATGGTGGGATCATGTCTTTCCATCTTGAACTGTGATGAACTACTACCTCTGTGTGGTGTAGATATTTGACTACTACTTACTGAACTGGCTCCTCGAGTTGTTGCTCCTTGTTTGGATGTACCTCTTGTTATCGTTCTTCCACTAAAATTTTGTTGTCTAAATGGTGGTTTTCTTTCGGGTGTATTAGTCGCACATGGGGTTATGGGTTCCACAGTGACACTGACATGGATGGGAGTTATGCCTTTTGTTCCTGCCCTCGGACCAACTGTCTTCCTTTCATATGTTGCGTGCAAGATTTCCTCAATCTTCTCCACAGCACAGAGATCCTCTACCTCTTCCTCATCACTTTCCAAGCCCTCTCTATCAACTACGACTCTCTTCTTATTATTCATATTATATAGGTAGGGTACTCCAATGCGCATCTTTCCATTTTTTGCCATTATCTTCTTTATCTAATCTTCCTCCATCATGATTGGGTCCATGGCCTCCTTCTTCTTTCCCTTATCCATCTCTTCCTCCATCATGATTGGGTCCATGGCCTCCTTCTTCTTTCCCTTATCCATCTCTTCCTCCATTTCTCCACCTCTATCAGTGCTTCCCCCATGCACGCAGGGAAGTTTAGTTGTCTGATTCCATATCCATCACATTGTTGTTATACAATAAACTCTTGATTTAAGTATACAACGATTTGATATACCTACCTCTACATCCTTTGAGAAACTTCTTCTATGTTGCGTTGTAAGAATTTGTGGTATCTACTGTAAATTCTGTGATAAACCCTACAACAATATTTCCTAACTAGAAATCTATTGTGCACGTGAATTTGTTGTTAACTTGTTGGAATTGCGCAATCTCCACAGGATTCCACTCCAACTGTCTGATTCGATTTGTTGGGTGGTTTTATTTTAACCTCAATAGCCACTCCTAGAACACATGCGGGAAATCATAGAAAAATACCTCATCCAGGTCTCTAAGCATGTACTTGTCCAGATATTTGCACAGTGTTAACTTAGGGTTTCTGTTATCTTTCTGCGCAAACTCAAGCTCCTTTGTTTTCAACCATATTTTAATCTCCGCCTTCGTTAGATTCCACGGTCTGAACATTCCCTTTTTATACCTTCATTCTTCGCATGCTTCTTCTACAGATCCCATTCACTCAATCCCATGTAGTTCTAGTTGATAATGGAACCATTTGTTGGTTATTAATCCCTATAACTACTTCTTGGGTTGACCCAGGTTCATATCTGAATAGGTTTCCAACAAAACCCTCTAAAACTATCGGCCCCTCTGGTAAACCAAAAGGCAACACAACACACAAAAGGTATTGGGCAGTCTCAGCTAAGATAGTTCTATGGGTGACTGCAAAGCTCAAGTGCTTGCGGTCTAGGAAGAGTTGGGATCTGGGAGTATATTTGATCTTCTTTGGGCCTTACACTGGTTAATCAATTTATTATTCTAAGATCCATTCATCTGTTAAACCCTTGCATGCAATCTAATAGATCTAGCTAACCACATATGTGTAAATCCATCATGAACATGAATTAAAGATGATCAACCATTAAAAGAAAGTAAACAAACATCCAATCATCACACAGTACACAGGTTTTACCGTGGTTCACACACTCTTAGGATACGTCCACAAATATCTGGCTTCTTGGGCTCTTTTAATTATATTTGCTCCATAATATGTCGTTGCGCGCACTACACTTCTTATCATACAATCAAGAAAGAGGTTCCACAACTTCTGGGAGGTAGACTAGATCACACCAGGCTCCTCAGCATATGATCTAACCTTCAAGATCTAGATACCTGACTCTTCTATAGGTCAACAATTTACAAAAAGGTATCACAACAGTTTCTTACAATTTGGAATTAATCTTGGAACACACTTCGAACCAACAACAATCACTCAGTGGCAGCGGGGGCCCCGACCTATACCTCCTAGGTGCTTATTTATACTATTTTACAATCTTATTAGTTGTTTCCTTCCAAAACCCTAACCCTAACATGGTTAGTTCTTACTGCCTCCACGCCTTGCATGATTTCCTCCTTTGCATGTGGCTTTTCCTTACACGTGTTGTTTTTCCTTCCGACTGTCTTTTTCCAAATTAAGCTTTACTTTCCAAAACTGAACTTTTCCTCAAAATCATCATGCGCCCAACAACACCACTAACATTGCTTCCTATGAATTCACAGGACACACCATATGCGATGCTTCTTATAAATTCACAGGACGCACCAAGTCTAGGGCAAGCCAAATGCATGAAGAAAACTGCACAAAATTTAAAAAAAATGAAAAAAAAAATGCCAAATTTAAGCCCAATTTTAAATTTTAATACGATGAAAATTAAAATAAGGAGGTAACAAACAATTTTCCTAGTCTCTTCTTTCCCAAGGAGACATGGTTGGCCCGTAGAGAAAAAAATGAAATTTTCAATTTTTTTCCAAAATTGGAAAATGTATGGAATCTATCGATGAAGTTATCGAACCGAGGAAGTAGCATTGTAGAGCACTACAAATAGGGCCGTCGTAGAAGGAGGGTGTGCATCGATGCTTGTGTGAGAGGTTGGAAGCACATAAGGAAACATGATAATAAAATTTGGTTTGGTAATTGTTTTTTACCTTATTACGGTGCGCCCAATAGTAAGACGCAGCGATATGTAGTACTTGAATGCACTAATGCTCATGTTTTTATTTTACCTTATAGCGGTGCGCCATATAGTTGGATGAACTGAATCGTGGTAGTATAAGTAACACACCAGTTGGATTTTTGGGTATATATTAAAAAAACTTGAGGGTATAGTACTATTAAGCACATAGTTATTGTTTTTCGATCTGCTGCTAGTGTAGACGCACTGGGGCGGTAGGGTTTTTAAGCACACCGAGAAAGGTTTTATGGTTTTTTAAATTAATTTTTTGTATTGAATAACCAATTGTTTTAACCTAATCTTATGTGTCCTTTATATGCGCATTGATGCTCTTAATTTATCGTGGAGCATTGATATGATTTTTTTTTTTAAATTAAAATTTATATTTTAGCATTTATATTAATAACAGTTATCGGTGCGCTTTATTTGTTAAGAATCGAGACATTATGTTAGTGAGTGCACCAATGCATTGGTACGATTGATGTGCACTGATGTAAAAACCTCCACAAAAACCTCTAGTCGCCTACCTCCACTATAAACAAAGAAGGAATAAATTTTTTGAGGAGGTTCCGTAAAAACCTCCACTACTAGTTGTTCTCCTTGTAGTGAGCATATGTTTAGTAGAGATTCATGGCTTCACCTAGTGTTTTGTCATTTGTTGAGGCCTCGACCACACTCAAAAGTTGACTAACTTGGGGACCCACTTTTAAATTTTAACCAAGCCTCTTCAACTATGTTTTGTTTTCTTTCACCCTATTATTTTAAAATATTAATTGATGATATCCTATTGCTAACTACATTTATTTCTAATCGGATACATTTTTATCATTTTCCTTGTAATGCATTTATAATAGATTTTTGCCATGGCATCGTCTAATTGATTAGCTTTGCAAAATTATTGTCCTACATTCATCACATTGTATGTTCACAGATTTTTCTCTTGCACCACTTGGATTTAATTAGCTCTAACATTATGAGACTTTTTTTTATAGCCTTTTCTAGGGTACAATAGTTGTCTTCCATCATAGAGTGACTCAAAATAGAGTTTAGGGTAGAATTGGCACTTTCACCAAGTGTTAGGTTTGATGTGCACCAAAGGCCAATGGGCTCTTTTCCTAAATCAAAATCTTTTATCTACTTAGGAATCCACAATAAGGAACAATAGATGAGCTTCATTGGTTGATATCCAGGTATGACTACTCAGTGTTGAAGTCCTCAATATGGAATATTTACTAGGACCTACTACACATTGATTTCAGGATAATACAAGAAAATGTAAACATGAAAATGTTTGCACTCCTTGCTCATAATTTAGCAGATGTTTAACAAACTTGTGGTTTCACCCAATGTATTTCCATTTGTTGAGGTCTCAACAACCCCCCAAAGTTGACTAACTTGGGGACCCACTTTTAAATATTAACCAAACATCTTCAACTATGGTTTGTTTTCCATCGCCCTATTATTTAAAAGCTTAATGGATGATATCATATTGTTGACTACATCTATTTCCAATCATATATATTTTCCTTGTAATGCATTTCTAACAGTTTTTTGCAATTGCATCGTCCAATTGATTAGCTTTGCAAACTCATTTTCATGCATTCATAACATTGTATGTGTCATAGATTTTGCTCTTGCACCACTTAGATTTAACTAGCTCTAACATTCTGAGACTTATTTTAGAACCCTGTTTAGGGTACAATAGTTATCTTCCATCATAAAGTGGCTTAGAATGGAGCTTAGGGCATAATTGACACTTTATCGAGGTGTTAGGTTTGAAGTGCACCAAAGGCCAAAGGGCTATTTTCCTTAATCAAAATATTTCAACTACTTGGGAATCCATCCAATGCTAGTTGGCATCTTGAAACCCTATATAACCAAGATCTAAGACAAGCTCACAAAAATTAATTTGGGCTAAGTAATCTTCTAAATGGGGCTTGGAATTTTATTAAAAAATGAATTTGGGCATAATGTTTGGGTATTGACCAAATTAATAATTTGACCCCTAGAAGGGATTACAAACCCAGTGCAATAGATAGAATCCAAATCCAAGGTCTAGAAGTATGATAACATATGTTTATGATTTCCAATCTAATCAGTTCATTACACACCATCATTTATGAAAGCTGCAGAGATGACCTTGAGCAAGGCTATGTGACAATGTGTTGGATTAGATAGAATCCAAATCCAAGGTCTAGAAGTATGATAACATATGTTTATGATTTCCAATCTAATCAGTTCATTACACACCATCATTTATGAAAGCTGCAGAGATGACCTTGAGCAAGGCTATGTGACAATGTGTTGGATATACCCACGTGTCTTTTACACACTGTAAAAACCTACTCGTCAATTTGTTGTTTTTGTTCGGATATTGAAGTTTGAAAAGCCTTTGATAGGTTATGAGAGGAGTTCCAAAGATAGACCATTGGAGATATTGAAAAAATAGACCATCAAAGGTTTTATATTTTCCTCCCAATAGACTATCATATGTGTTTCAAACGAACAAATTGGAAATTAATTCGATGGTTTGACGTGTATACTAAATTGACATCACTCCAATGACCAGTCTTCCAACTATTCGATAGTTTGACATGTGCATTTTCTTTGAAGTGATTTTCGATGATTATATATCTTGTGACCTATCATGTATAAGGTTGGTTATGGACTAGGCTATGAGAGATTGTTGCAATGGAGTAAGGCTTGTCTGGTGTCGAAGGCATTCATTTACATTTGTTAAGGATTACGCATGATTCATATACATATGATATTGTTAGTGATTAGTCAAAGATTCATCTACAAAGGAAGTTGTTATG
>ML782057.1:618400-648543 GCA_009831015.1 Picea engelmannii | reverse complement strand
GAGAAAGTCCTCCTGTAGATGCCATTTTCCTCCTTGAGATGTGCTCTTCCCTGGCTAACATGCAAAACTCAAATCCAAACGTCAACTAGCTCTGATACCACTTGATCCATCAGGATTTTTCGAATGACTTATGGTTGAGTTTTATTTGCATGCATTAATTGACCATTGGGAAACTTAACGAAAGAACGAGAAAAGAGAATGAATTATACAACCATATACATATATGCAAATCTGAAATGCAATGAAAAACAACAAACCATAATGCACAAATTTGATAACGGAGTTCGGCACAACTTTGCCTACGTCTCCGGGCCTTTTCTCTGTGAGGGAGGCTTCTTTATTTCTTTTCGAAATCTTATTAGTACATCTTTACAATGACGAATGGCTTCTAGACTGATCTGGTCATGTTCTCTCAGATCTCTAGAATCTTACACAACTTACGGCACCTGAAACGGATGTCCCGAACTCTCAGAGATCGTCCGACAGTATCTCTACCTCAACAGCTTCCCTGCCTCAAACTGGCTTAGACCTGGCTTTGCCTCAGCATCTCTGCTCTCCAAAACCATCCAAAAGCTCTCCAAAAGATTACCCAAATGGCCTCAACATACCCTTGGTTAA
The DNA here is from genome assembly GCA_009831015.1 of Picea engelmannii. Taxonomy (NCBI): domain Eukaryota; kingdom Viridiplantae; phylum Streptophyta; class Pinopsida; order Pinales; family Pinaceae; genus Picea; species Picea engelmannii. The sequence goes on along the minus strand of ML782057.1, from coordinate 647,925 downwards.
ATAGTGGGAAAGTTGGTTGTCAATCTCCAACTTCCTCCCAAAAATTAGGCTCTAAAAAAGCCCAATAACTCCCAATTACATTAAAAAAAAGGAGTTAATTACATTTAAATTAATCACAAATTGGTTAAATAACCACTTTAAAACTATATAATAGTTTAAATTTGGGCTTTATCCCCCCAAGTCTTGGCGCACGCCCCCTTCTTGGTCATATGCATACCCATATGGCCGAGCGCTAGCCCTTGGGATAAGCGCTGGCCTTGCCCTTTTTGCGCACAACACTTGGTCACCCTACCGGGCATAGAACCGTGGTTTAAAACAAAACCCCGCGCATTGGAATGGTCTGTTACATAACACTAACCGTCAAGTGTATAAACCGCGCGTATATGAATACTACACGGTCACATGGCATATTATAACCGTTGCAAACCGTTAACCGTTTGGTAACCGCCTCTCCACGTACCGTTTTATATAACCGTTGCAAACCGTTTAAACAAACGCGCCAATGGTTAACCTCCGCCGCGCTCCAGGTTCTGGGGTCACGGTCGTGTGCACCGATGGCTGGGGCTGGGGCTTGGGCCCCAGCCCTTTTTCCGTCGGTTCAAACCATCTATACAACATAAATACAATATATGCTGCCCACATAACAAGAACCATGTGGTAGCGTGTTGGCAACTCAGAAATGGCGAAGACTTTGGCATAGTGGAGGTCACCGGTTCGATTCCGGTCGGCCCCAAACAAAACTTTTGACATAGCCGTCATTGGCTAAACCCGGGGTGCCACGTGGAAAACCGTGATTGGGCCATGTGGCACCTTAACCACCAATCAAACCTTGACACGTGTCGGCTTCTGATTGGTGCACGTGTCTTACCACTTGTCAAGCCGTACTGCCACGTCACTTTGCCACGTCAGCTCTGTCGTACGCACTGTCAGCTTGCCATGTCATCCTTCGTATGCCACGTCATCTGCCACGTCACTCGATCCATGTCATCTGCTGACGTCATCCATTCCACGTGTCACCCTTCCAGTGGTGACACGTGTCACCTTCGGATTGGCCCAACCGTGTGCCAAAAGTGCCAAATCTGCCTGACACGTGTCGCCTTCCGGTGCTGCCACGTGTCCTGTACGGAACCTGCCACATGTCATCATACGGACCTGCCACATGTCATCGTACGGACCTGCCACGTCGTCATACGGACCTACCATGTGTCATCGTACGGACTGACACGTGTCCTGTACGGACTGTACGGACATGTACAGTCAGCATCCCAAAATTTCCCTGTTTGGCTCGGCAGACAGAATGTGATATCTTCTCCATACGGACTCCGTTTGACATAAAAATTATACCACCGGAATCAGGAAGACAAACCGGACGCAATGGTGTTGTTTTCGTCGGATTCCGAGAACTTTCATTTTTGAGCATTTTTCATGCCCTGACAGCCTTCTGAATCCGATTTCGGATCATATCTACTGTAAATTTTGTGATAAACCCTGCAACAATATTGCCTAACCAGAAATCTACTGTGCATGTAAATTTGTTGTTAACTTGTTGGAATTGTGCGACCTCCACAGGATTCCACTCCAGTTGTCTGATCTGATTTGTTGGGTGGTTTTCTTTTAACCTCAATAGCCACTCCTCGAACACATGCGGGAAATCATAGAAAAATACCTCATCCAAGTCTCTAAGCATGTACTTGTCCATATATTTGCGCAGTGTTAACTTACGGTTTCTATTATCTTTCTTTGCAAACTCAAGCTCCTTTGTTTTCAACCATATTTTAATCTCCGCCTTCGTTAGATTCCACGGTCTAAACATTCCCTTTTTATACCTTCATTATCCTCATGCTTCTTCTACGGATCCCATTCACTCAATCCCATGTAGTTCCAGTCGATAATGGAACCATTTTTTGGTTATTAATCCCTATAAATACTTCTTGGGCTGACCCAGGTTCATATCTGAATAGGTTTCCAACAAAACCGTCTAAAACTATTGGCCCCTCTGGTAAACCAGAAGGCAACACAACACACAAAAGGTATTGGGCAGTCTCACCTAAGATAGTTCTATGGGTGACTGCAAAGCTCAAGTGCTTGCAATCTAGTAAGAGTGGGGATATGGGAGTATATTTGATCTTCTTTGGGCCTTACACTGGTTAATCAATTTATTATTCTAAGATCCATTCATCTGTTAAACCCTTGCATGCAATCTAATAGATCTAGCTAACCACATATGTGTAAATCCATCATGAACATGAATTAAAGATGATCAACCATTAAAAGAAAGTAAACAAACATCCAATCATCACACAGTAAACATGTTTTACCATGGTTCACACACTCTTAGGCTACGTCCACAAATATCTGGCTTCTTGGGCTCTTTTAATTATATTTGCTCCATAATATGTCGTTGCGCGCACTACACTTCTGATCATACAATCAAGAAAGAGGTTCCACACTAGGCTCCTCAGCCTATGATCTAACCGTCAACAATTTACAAAAAGGTATCACAACAGTTTCTTACAATTTGGAATTAATCTTGGAACACACTTCAAACCAACAACAATCACTCAGCGGTGGCGGGGGCCCCGACCTATACCTCCTAGGTGCTTATTTATACTATTTTACAGTCTTATTAGTCGTTTCCTTCCAAAACCCTAACCCTAACATGGTTAGGTCTTACTGCCTCCGCGCCTTGCATGATTTCCTCCTTTGCATGTGGTTTTTCCTTACACGTGTTGTTTTTCCTTCCGACTGTCTTTTTCCAAATTCAGCTTTACTTTCCAAAACTGAACTTTTCCTCAAAATCATCATGCGCCCAACAACACCACTAACATTGCTTCCTATGAATTCACAGGACACACCATGTGCGATGCTTCTTATAAATTCACAGGACGCACCAAGTCTAGGGCAAGCCAAATGCATGAAGAAAACTGCACAAAATTTTAAAAAAATGAAAAAAAAAAAATGCCAAATTTAAGCCCAATTTTAAATTTTAATACGATGAAAATTAAAATAAGGAGGTAACAAACAATTTTCCTAGTCTCTTCTTTCCCAAGGAGACATGGTTGGCCCGTAGAGAAAAAATGAAATTTTCAATTTTTTTTCCAAAATTGGAAAATGAATGGAATTTATCGATGAAGTTATCGAACCGAAGAAGAAGCATTGTAGAGCACTACAAATAGGGTCGTCGTAGAAGGAGGGTGAGCATCGATGCTTGTGTGAGAGGTTGGAAGCACATAAGGAAACATGATAATAAAATTTGGTTTGGTAATTGTTTTTTACCTTATTACGGTGCGCCCAATAGTAAGACACAACGATATGTAGTACTTGAATGCACTAATGCTCATGTTTTTATTTTACCTTATAGTGGTGTGCCATACAATTGGATGAACTGAATCGTGGTAGTATAAGTAACACACCAGTTGGATTTTTGGGTATATATTAAAAAAACTTGAGGGTATAGTACTATTAAGCACATAGTTATTGTTTTTTGATGTGTTGCTAGTGTAGACGCACTGGGGCAGCAGGGTTTTTAAGCACACCGAGAAAGGTTTTATGGTTTTTTAAATTAATTTTTTGTATTGAATAACCAATTGTCTTAACCTAATCTTATGTGTCCTTTATATGCGCACCGATGCTCTTAATTTATCGTGGAGCATTGATATGATTTTTTTTTAAATTAAAATTTATATTTTAACATTTATATTAATAACAGTTATCGATGCACTTTATTTGTTAAGAACCGAGGCATTATGTTAGTGAGTGCACCAATGCATTGGTACGATTGAGGTGCACTGATGTAAAAACCTCCACAAAAACCTCTAGTCCCCTACCTCCACTATAAACAAAGAAGGAATAAATTTTTCGAGGAGGTTTCGTAAAAACCTCCACTACTAGGTGTTCTCCTTGTAGTGAGCATATGTTTAGTAGAGATTCATGGCTTCACCTAGTGTTTTGTCATTTGTTGAGGCCTCGACCACACTCAAAAGTCGACTAACTTGGGGACCCACTTTTAAATTTTAACCAAGCCTCTTCAACTATGTTTTGTTTTCCTTCACCCTATTATTTTAAAATATTATTTGATGATATCCTATTGCTAACTACATTTATTTCTAATCGGATACGTTTTTATCATTTTCCTTGTAATGCATTTATAATAGATTTTTGCCATGGCATCGTCTAATTGATTAGCTTTGCAAAATTATTGTCCTACATTCATCACATTGTATGTTCGCAGATTTTTCTCTTGCACCACTTGGATTTAATTAGCTCTAAAATTATGAGACTTTTTTTTATAGCCTTTTCTAGGGTACAATAGTTGTCTTCCATCATAGAGTGACTCAAAATAGAGTTGAGGGTAGAATTGGCACTTTCACCAAGTGTTAGGTTTGATGTGCACCAAAGGCCAATGGGCTCTTTTCCTAAATCAAAATCTTTTATCTACTTAGGAATCCACAATAAGGAACAATAGATGAGCTTCATTGGTTGATATGCAGGTATGACTACTCAATGTTGAAGTCCTCAATACGAAATATTTACTAGGACCTACTACACATTGATTTCAAGATAATAGAAGGAAATGTAAACATGAAAATGTTTGCACTTCTTGCTCATAATTTAGCAGATGTTTAACAAACTCATGGTTTCACCCAATGTATTTTCATTTGTTGAGGTCTCAACAACCCCCCAAAGTTGAATAACTTGGGGACCCACTTTTAAATATTAACCAAACATATTCAACTATGGTTTGTTTTCCATCGCCCTATTATTTAAAAGCTTAATGGATGATATCATATTGTTGGCTACATCTATTTCCAATCATATATATTTTCCTTGTAATGCATTTCTAACAGTTTTTTGCAATTGCATCATCCAATTAATTAGCTTTGCAAACTCATTTTCATGCATTCATAGCATTGTATGTGTCATAGATTTTGCTCTTGCACCACTTAGATTTAACTAGCTCTAACATTCTGAGACTTATTTTAGAATCTTGTTTAGGGTACAATAGTTATCTTCCATCATAAAGTGGCTTAGAATGGAGCTTAGGGTAGAATTGACACTTTATCGAGGTGTTAGGTTTGAAGTGCACCAAAGGCCAATGGGCTATTTTCCTTAATCAAAATATTTCAGCTACTTGGGAATCCATCCAATGCTAGTTGGCATATTGAAACCCTATATAACCAAGATCTAAGACAAGCTCACAAAAATTAATTTGGGCTAAGCAATCTTCTAAATGGGGCTTGGAATTTTATTAAAAAATGAATTTGGGCGTAATGTTTGGGTATTGACCAAATTAATAATTTGACCCCTAGAAGGGATTACAAACCCAGTGCAATAGATAGAATCCAAATCCAAGGTCTAGAAGTATGATAACATATGTTTATGATTTCCAATCTAATCAGTTCATTACACTCCATCATTTATGAAAGCTGCAGAGATGACCTTGAACAAGGCTATGTGACAATTTGTTGGATATACCCACGTGTCTTTTACACACTGCGAAAACCTACTCATCAATTTGTTGTTTTTGTTCGGATATTGAAGTTTGAAAAGCCTTTGATAGGTTATGAGAGGAGTTCCAAAGATAGACCATCCGAGATATTGAAAAAATAGACCATCAAAGGTTTTATATTTTCCTCCCAATAGACTATCATATGTGTTTCAAATGAACAAATTGAAAATTAATTCGATGGTTTGACATGTATACTAAATTGGCATCGCTCCAATGACCAGTCTTCCAACTATTTAATAGTTTGACATGTGCATTTTCTTTGAAGTGATTTTCGATGATTATATATCTTGTGACCTATCATGTATAAGGTTGGTTATGGACTAGTCTATGAGAGATTGTTGCAATGGAGTAAGGCTTGTCTGGTGTCGAAGGCATTCATTTACATTTGTTAAGGATTACGCATGATTCATATACATATGATATTGTTAGTGATTAGTCAAAGATTCATCTACAAAGGAAGTTGTTATGGTTGTTCTTAGAAGTATCGACATGGTTACACCAAATAAATGATGTTATTCATATGAAAAATTCTAATTATATGGATCATTATGTACTACCATATATTAATGCGAGAAGTGTCCCAAGATGCACTAGTAACATTAATAATATGTTTGTCTCAACTCAATATCTCAAAAGAATAAATGATATAAATTTGAACAGAACATGCAACATATTGATATTGCCAACAGTGAAACATGTATTCCAACAACATAAAAATAGATTGGTTGTGAGGGTATATGCATTTTCTAACTTGCACATACACTATCCTACAAACATGGCTTGGGTGCAAACACTTTTCACCACTACATACAAAAAGAGACATCATTTTAGGTGCAAGTGATGTGGTTGAAAAGTTTGAGATTTTTTTTTTAACCATGTTTTTCCTAAAGGAAAGGTTTAGGTTGACTCAATGGAGAAGTTGGGTGCATTGATGGTAGCATGTCGTGACCTTGGAGTAGCTATCGAACTAAAAATTATTGATGAAGTGGCCATTATTCCTCTTTTTGTCATGGAACCATTATAGCTTTGCAGCGAGATATAACTAGTTTCCAATTTTTTCCTTGAAGATGCCTTGTAAGGACCTTCATGCATGCAAGTGGCCATCAATATTATCAAATTCAAATATTTATCTTACTAGATACTTTGATTAAAAGAGTTTCAAGCAATTTGAGGTGATTCAGGGGATTTAGGATGTAAGCTACCAAGTCATCACCCTCTCTCACTTTCTTCCAAGGTCAAAACTTTGCCTAGAGAAAAGAATGTTGTTCCACACAAATATTTTGAAAGTCATTGGTTTAGATTTGCATGAGGTTTGGTTGAGAAAGATACATGGACAAAATGGAAACCCATTAGCATTCCATGTTTTTGGAGATATTCATTTTTATTGGGACTTTGTATTGGATGGGATTAGATATATCCAAGCACCTTTGACATATCTTCAAGAAAGAAAAAGAAGAATGAACGAAGGAAAAGAGTGGATGCCTAATTCCCTCATGGTCTTGATGTCAATAATTGTATGCATTTTGGAAATGGAATCCACATCATATCTGTCTTTTATAATTTTAGGCACTCATGAGAGTTTGTTATATCTATGGTTCCTCCAAAGGAGATCCCAACAAATTTTGAAGGGTTATCCAAGTGATTAGTTTTCTTTCTCAATGTTTTTATGAAGTTTTAGGTAATTCACGCGAGAATCTGCTATGGAGGAGCTCAAATTTCTAGTGGAGAAGAAGAGCATGTCTTAGGTGACATACCTTTCCTAGGATTTGACCCCATTTATACATCTAGGAGAAGAGAACATGGGGTTTGTGCTCTCAGAGAGAGGAAGACAAAGGCAAGCCAAACAATGACGGTGTTCTTCAAATTAAGTTAGTGTTTGTAAGAAGGTTTATTCTGAATTGCAAATTATCCCATGTGTGCTTAGAAGAATGGAAATAAAAATATTTTTATTATTGAGCGATAAGATATTTTATCAACAATTAGCAAAGAGGATTCAAACTTAACTCTTTTGAGAACACTTAGAAAAAAGGATTCGAACTTAACTCCCATGAGTGGCTTGATTTGGGTTGGACTCTACTTGGCAGTTTAGATGAAATATTATCAACATTATTCTTGTTTTCCTTGAAATGATATAAGGAATAAAAATTGTCTTGTATAGAGGTATTAGTGAGGGATGAAATGCATGGATTATATAAGGAATAACAAATGTCTTGTATAGAGTAAATTGTGAGGGATGAAATGCATGACTTATGGAAGCAGCTATAACACCATTACGATTATGAAGTTTAGGGGTTACAACACTATTAAGATGTTGAAGTTTGGAGGTGATTAGGGATGGAACGGACAATTTTCCTGTCAATTACAATAAAAAAAAATCCTCATGAGCATTAACATTCTTTCTTATAACCATCAAAATGGGTATTGGAGCTTTTAAACAAGTTAAATTTGACATGTTTAGTTTTTAAATTCCTATCCTTGGGGTGAGAGCTAAAACTATAGATCACAACTCTATTAAGATGTCGAAGTTTGGGGGTGAGAGCCAAAACTGTAGATCACAACGAGGAGTTTGCATATGTACAACAACAAACCCAAAACAAGAAGAAGTTGTGCCCCCCACACCCATTTTTAAATTTTGTTGAAAAGGTCATAGGGGAGATGAAAATAACTTTGTTGAAAAGGTCATAGAGGAGACAACAATTATAAAGGGGGGGAATCTAGAAAATAAAAATGAATGGAATAATTAATTCGAATAAAACCTCTTAGGAAAAGGAGAAAGTGCATAAATGTGAAATCTCACGGGAGTTTGAAGAATCATTTAATATTATAAATATGCCCTTCGGAGAAAGGATAATTTTGTAAAAGGAGACAGAAGAAAATTTTTAAAGGCTAAGTGATAACACAAGTGATAAGTAAGTTGAAAGGTTCAAATTGTTCAACTTCTCCTACCATTTTTTTATATAAATAGGGTAACAACCAAAAGGCCTAGTGTAGGGGCTTTTACTTAACATTATAAACTTTTTCATGTAAATGGAGAAACCAACAACCACTTTTGGAATATCGATTATGGTGTATGCTTTTGTGTGTGACTATTTATCTCCATTCTTGAACTAGAATCATTGTGAGAATGTTCATTTATGTTATAGATTGTTCTCAAATATTTTTGTTTTGTTCTTACTTGTGTTGTTTAATGGTTGTTTCCCTATAGATGGAGAATTGTACCTGGTAATTTCAATTTTGGCTTTCTTGGTTATCTTACTAGTTATTTAGAAGTGTTGTCATTAGCAAATAATAAATTATTTTTTCTGTTAAGGATAGTTATTTCTTTTGGTTCTGTGTTTGCATTCCTTGTTCTTGAAATCCTAGCTAGGTGTATGTGCATTTTGTTTTAGATTAAAATTGTATTTAGGATTTATAATTTATTTTCATTTTATATAATCATAAAATTAGTAATGGTTGCCATGCTATAATTTGGATGTGTTCCTACCCTAAATGGTGAAAGATCTAATTGGGAATTTTCCTTCAAGTGAACTCGTGAATGAGACATGTCCCCTTGTCAACACAGAATCAATTCTCTCCTATATTGTAAAAAGTTTCCTCCTACTATTTAATCCATTAGGATATGTAAATTCTATCATTGATTATTCACCCTTTTTCGTAGGTCCCCAACATCTCCAACTCGAGTAAAAAAGAGAGTTATAAAAATGTTTCCCCTTCTCTTTAATATTATTTACAGCAATCTTCTCTTTATCATGCGACTTCCACATTGACTTAATTACACCTTTATAATAAAGAACAACATGCAACTAGATTCTTGATCCTTACTTTGACATGGTATTATTGTTAAATTCAACATTTTATTGACCATTCCATTCAACTTGAAATTGATATATAATCTCCAAGCATTTTGTATGTTTTATGGGAAGACGTGTAAGCAAATTTCCATTCAATCCTAGAAAACTGTAAGATAGTTGCAAACAACTTTTTTACTTTTCGATATTGGGGCCCTTATCCTAACCTCAACATTATTATTATTTCAATGTCATGTGCGTTTTTATTGAGAGATGTGTAASCTACGGATAAACACTCTCTTCTTTTGTTTTTCTACGCGGCCATTGAAGTAGTAGTGGTCCCAATGTCAACTGATTTTGTTTATAGATAATAGTTAAGTTTCGTTGATGGGTATAAATCTTACTTCACATTTGTGGATGCGGTCCGGGTTCTTTCATTATTATGTGTCTTTTTAGCTTTTTGTTATCATTAATAGATATGGTTAATTTATTACATATAGTTAGTGGTTATTTCATATATTCCAATTAATAGTGTACTTTCAATTATAATATAGTGTACTTTCAATTAAATAAATAATTTATTTAAGAGGATTTTTTTTTCCTCGGAAAAAAGAGTAATTTTATTCATCTGGAGAGACAAAATTACATTTTGTAGGTGCTAGATGAACATATTCTGGAGCATAGAAAAGTGTGATGGTTTTGAACCAGAGTAAAAGGTAACATGTTGATAGTTTTGTTGTCCATATTCTAAATATCTATAAGCTAGACATATGCAACTGCTACATGCAGTAATAGGGGTTGCAAGATACAAAAAGAAAAAATATACATCCCAGGAAGGATACCAGTAACTGATATCTATATACAAGAACAAAAAACCATGTAGCTGCAAAATTATAGTGAAGTAGCTTGTGTCAGTTCTTCGATGAAGGGCCTGTGGAAGAAGTCTCGAACAATATCTCCTTGTGTTTCTGAAAAATGCCAATGACCGAAAGGTAGATTGAGCCCTTCCTTTGACAATGTATCTGCCATAGTATTCATGTCCCTGTAAACATGTCGGATAGAGAAGGAATCAAAAGTGTCCAACAAGGTGCATATCTCCCTCAAAATAGGCTGTAAAAAAATATCGTGGCATGTCTGTGTTTTTTGAATCAAGTTTACAACATTCATTGAATCGCCAAAGAGTTGTATGGAGTGTAGCCCATACTCTTTTTTTGTCTTGAGTAGGAGAAGAAGAGTCATCAGTTCTGCATAGTTGTTTGTGCCTTTGCCCAGTCCCATTTTTATTTTATAGGAATGTAAATCAATAAGATGTAGGATTGTGCCCCCCCCACATAGAAGATTTTGTGAGGCTCTGTCAAAGTAAGCCCAGGCTATGGAATGGTCTATGGAAGCAGACAGAGATACTCTAATGCTAGGTGCATTCTTTTCTTGGGGGAAGTGTTCCAAAATGGATAGACTTTGGGCTGCGACTAATTCGGCAACCGTGGCCTTTTCCTGAAAAATAGCTCTATTTATGGCCAGTCGGACTCCCCAACTGATTATGAGAGGCATATCTTTCAAGTTCTTGTGTGAAGCTTCATGTAGCCAAGATTGCCATGTAGTTTCTAGTGTTGGCCCATTGCATTCACATAGTTGTCTCAGAAAGAGGGCAACTTCTCTCCAGACTTTTATGGTAAAAGGGCAAGTATGAGGATGTGTTTGATAGTTTCAGTATCCCCTTTACACAGAGTACACCAGCCTGGCCCTTCAATCTGTCGCTTCCTCGTCTTATCCCAGGTTGGTACTTTGTTAAACAGTGTTGACCACATGAAAATCTTGGATTTCAGTGGGGATTTTTATTTCCAAAGTCCCCTCCACCACCAGCACGGTTCTCATTGTAGGAGATCAACATTGAGGGCTATGTATCCCATTTTCGGGGAGTAGACTCCGTAAGGGGATTTTTTCCAGACCTGTTAATCTTCCATGTCCAGGAGTCTGATGTGGTCCCTCTGAAGAGCAAAAATATAGTTGTCCCATTGAAGTTTAAGTTCACCTTCCAGCCTGAGAGTTTCTGCACTGAGCCAACCTTGGTGCCAAAAATTTGTGGAGCCTGGGTCGGCAATTTGGTTGAGTTTGTAATATCCCTGTGAATGTAGATGGTCAAGAATTTCCTAGGGAAGAGAGTGGGTGTTCCCATTGCCTGGACATGGATCAGAGCCAATTCAAAATTTATCTCCCCTACCAATTCTCCAAGCCAGTCTATCCCCAATTACATGAAAGGATTTGATAATTTCCTTCCAGATGATGGAGCAGCTGGGGATATTTTTGTTTGCCCGACGTATCCATTCCCCCACTGAGCCTGGATTAATGTATTTGTGGGTGACCACTTGGGTCTGTAAGCTGTTTGTAGTGAGGAGGCGCCAACAAGTTTTGGTTGCTAGGGCTTTTGAGAAGATGAAGATAGTTTTCAAACCCCAACCCCCCAAATATTTTGGCCAGGCTAATGTGTCCCATTTTGCCCACGGTAAATTGTAGTGATCCTTCATTCCAGACTAGATAAATTGAAAGCAGAGTCTACGGATTTTTTCCAATATGCCTTTCGGAATCCAGGAGAGTGACATCCAGTATATCGGGATGGCCTCCAGTACTTCTTTCGTCAGTGTCAGCTGACCCGCCCTTAAGAGCCATTAGAAACTCCAAAGGTTTAATATTTTCTCTAGTTTTTCCAAGAGCCAACTCTAGTCCCCTGAAAGACAGTTGTTTGCTTTGAGTTGAAAGCCGGGGTATTTTATCCCCTGATGAAGATACTGAACTTGGAAGGGGAAAAGGGTTCTATAAAGGGTCAAAGTGGCCTCGTCAATTCCCATTAATTATAAAGTGGATTTTTGTGCGTTTATGATCATCCATGTTGCACTCTGGAAGAGTTGGAGTAATGCAACCAGGTTCTCAACATCTCTTCATCTGCCACTGCTGAAAATTAGTACATCATCCATGAAAAGTAGATGTGTAATTTTGAAGTCTAGAGAGGTTTGTATACCCTGGAAATCCCCTAAGGTGATGGCCAAACTCAAAGCCCTGCTTAAACCTTCTGCTACAAGGAGAAAGAGTAGAGGGGAGAGGGGGCATCCTTGTCTTAGACCCCTTTTGGAGGTGAAGAAAAGGGAGGTTGCTCCATTAATCAAAACCGCAAAAGTTACCGAGGAGATGAAATCCATTATCCATCTGATGAAAGGCACCTCGAACTCTAGGTGTGTAAGAAGGAGCCTTATAAAGGACCAGATTACTCGATCAAATGCCTTTGAGAGGTCAATTTTTAATACTACCCCTTTGGACCGTAAAGATCTAAGACTGTGCAAGCCTTGTTGAGCCACTCAGATTTCTTCGTGTATCTTCTTGCCATTTAAAAACTTGAATTGTTCTTTTGAGGTCACCTCCGAGAGAATGGGTTTAAGGCGTCTAGAAATGAGTTTTGCCACAATCTTGTATATACAGTTGCACAGAGTGATCGACCGAAAATCCTTGAAGGAGAGGGGTACGTCCTTTTTGGGGATTAATGCTAGGAAGGTTGTGTTGAAGGGCAGATGCATCGAACCATTCATTCTGGATTCTTCCACCACCGGGAGGAGATCAGATCCGATCAATTTATAGAATAAAGAGATAGAATTATATCGGTCAACCATCTGGCCCTGGGGTCTTGTCCTTTTGGAAACTATGGAGGGTCTCCTTTAATTCAACTTCACTAACTTCCATGAATAGGTCTCTGTTATTTTCTTCGTTCACAAAGCTGGGGTAATAGAGAGCCAGGAGAACTATCTCAGCGATGGTCACGCTTTGCTCTGCTTTGTACAAAGATTTGAAGTGGTTCTTGCCCATCTCCGCCAAGCCAGTGAAGGATGATACAATTCTTTCTTCGTGGTCCTTCATGTTCCAAATGGTATTTGAGGCTTTGCGGCCCTTTGCAAAAGCACAAAAAAAATTTGTGTTCTCATCCCCTTGTTCTAACCAGACCGCCCTGCTTTTTAATCACCAGGTCACTTCTTGGTCAACTAGGAGTTGTTTGTGCCATGATTCAAGAGATATAAGAGCATCCCTGGAGGAATCAGATAGGAACCCAACATCTACCTCCTAATAAATGGCCTCAATTTGTTCTTATGTGTTCTATAATTCCCTGTCCTCCCTCTGCCTTTTTTCCTTGGCCCAGGGTATAGTTAATGATTTGATATTTTTAAGGTTGTCTGCAAAGTCTACACCCGCAGGATATCCTGAGTTGGGATCATACTGCCTCCAATTTGTCTGAACCAATTCTCAGAAACTCTCATCCGAAATCCAAGAGGCATTGAATTTAAAAGGTGAAGGGGGTTTGTGTGGCCCTCCATCCAAAGTGAGCTAGATTGGGGAGTGATTTGAAATGCCACCCGCACCGATCCATTTCCTTACTTGAAATTTGCCTCCATTAGTGCTTCAACAACTAAGAAGCGATCAATGCGCTTTTCCACCCTTGCTTCCCCTGAGCGCATATTTCGCCAAGTCAGATTAAGTTTCCTGGGGGCGATGTCCAACAACCCATTTGTCGACAAGAGGTGAGTGAACATAGCAGTGAGATGATCTGGTCATGCTGAGGGGCCCCAGACCTCAGTCTCCCCTAAGGAGAACTTTAAGTCTACCCCAAGGATTAAATTGTCAACCTTCAAAATCTTGAGTTTCAGAATGGATTCCCATAAGGGGGGGGTTATGTCAAGATACGGTCCGTAGATGTTCAGTATTCTGAATTATTTTCCCAATCCTTCCACAAATATGTGAATTCCTAGACATGAGTTTAGTTCCCAGGAGTTTAACAATTTGATCGATTTTGTGCGCCAACGCGTGGCTAGTCCTCCAGATCTACCAGAAGCATCAATACCCACAAAATGTCAGCTCGAGAGCAAAGAGGCGAGGGTAGATGAGACTGATGAAGAATCTACCAGCGTTTCTTGGAGAAGAATGATGTATGGTTGTTGTGTGGTGATCAACCATTTCAGGGCAAATTTATTGTGGGGGCTCACCAGAACCCTGCAATTGAAGGAGAGAAATTTCATGGGGTAACCCTCCGAGGGGCTTGCACTGCTCTAAGTGCCCCAAAAATCGATTGTTGGCGGCCTGATGTAATATCGAGACGCGCCCGAGATTATGCCTTGGAAAGTAGGGAGGTGCGGCCCTGACCTTGCTTTAATGAAACTTTGTCTGGATCAAGTCCAAGCCCGGGATCCTTTGTAGTAGGACCAAGTATGGTTCGATTCCTAAGATGGAAAAGGATGTAGGGTTCCTCCGACGAATCAGAGGAGGGATCCTCAACTGATTTGGAGTGGGGGGAGTCAGCGGGGGGTAGAGAGAGAGGGAGGCTATGGAGGGTAGTTTGGAAGGGAGGTGAGGCGCGACCTTTTGGGGAAGGGAGGAGTGGAGGGACGTTAGCGTGGGGGGACTGTCAATTTTTAGGAATTTGAAGGACCGCAAGGGATCCCGAATCGGCAGGGGAATAATGTAGTGCAAAAAAGAATCAATGGAAGGCAACTAAAGTTTCCATGTTGGACTATGAGGTGCTAGTTATCAAGCATGGGGAGGAATCCGTCCAATACCCTGCTACTCCATGCCCGATGCCACTATGTCAGGAGACTGTTGTGCCTCCCATGGGATTCTACCTAGTGAATGTTGTGAGTTTGAGGTTGAAGAAGTAGTGGGGGAAGCCGAAGACGAGGGAGAAGACCCTTGTTGAAGATCTATCATCGCATGGAGTCGGGAGGCGGAAGAACAACCACGATGCGGCTGGGGGCAATCCTTTAGAATGTGTCTGTGGGCATGGCATCGGTGACATTGGAAGGGAATACCCTCATAGTCAAGGATTTGTGCCCTTGTGCGGCCCCAATTTGTAATGTTTAGTTCCTTTTGTAGCCCTCCTCTGATGTTTAGGGAGACCAAAATACGGGCTAAAGACATATCCCCCGACTCCCTGAAAGTGAAATCTGCGTCAAAATATTTACCCAGCGAATTCCCAATTGCTTGAAAGACCTTCTCGGACCATAGGTGGGGCGACAGTCCAGGCAAGCAGAGCCAAATTGAGAAGGAGTCCACTCGTTCACATGCTACATCAAAAGTAGGGTCCGAGAGCTTGAGAAGGACTGGGGATGAGTCAATGGACCAAAAACCCGAGAGGGCTCAGGCTGCTTGTGTTGCATCAATGAAAACTGTTAGGAACCAACCCCTTGATAGACGACGAATTTGGGAAGGTGCGGGTTGGGCCATCCCCCGGGTGGAAAATGACCAAACTTTAAGAGTTTTCTCATTGAAGTGCCTCATGTATACCTTTCCCACCACTGATTTATCTGCTAACTCCAATACTTCATCCATTGAGAGGTCCTCACCCAGAATGAGGTTTGATGAGTCTAAGACTGCCCCAAAACACTTGTTCCTCTTCCTGCGCCTGTTCGAAGGGTGAGTATCAGGATCCTCAGCCAAGCCACTGGGAGATAAATCCTTGTTGTCCCCGTCATCTATGCAGTCCCAGCCATTCAGATTTGAAGGTGGAAGATAGGAACTGATGAAGCTCATTGATGTGCCTCCGATGATGGCTTCAGAGAGTAGGCCTGAGTCGACGTCTGAGAAAAAACAGGACTCCTAGAGTTTGGGGTTTGGCCTATGTGTGCCAAGAGGGAGCATTGTCGCCCTTGACTCCTCCAATGGAGGTCACCCACATGAAGGAGAGAATGGTGGTGGATCCGACAGAAAAATGGGGGGAGAAGAAACTTGGGAGACCCAAAAGGGGTTGGTCTCAGGAGGTGAGATCCCAGGAAAGAAGAAGGGGGAAACCCCAGCTACTATTGAGGATCCTGTCTGCGCGGGAGTGTCGAAACGCAGCCCCGCTTGGAAACCCTGAGAAGTGGCCACGAAAGAGTGCCCATTGGATTGCAGCTGTATGGAGGTCGGTTCATGAGTCCAGAAATAAACTGGAGATTGGGGCAGCGGGAGAATAGATGATGAGTTGCCTTCCGGATCCCCCCATATGGACAATATCTCAGATGCCGACAGATTCCTAGAGGAGTCAAGAAGAGGGATGCCACTTGTCGGGAACAAGGGGAGGGTTTCTAATGGGTCCATTTAATAGTTGATGCAGGAGCATCACTCCAATCCAGCTACGCGCCAGCTAGCCAACACATCAAGCACGCATTCAATGGAAGGAGAGAGGCGCAGCCCTCTCATTTTTCAAATTTTGAAAAATTGTATTAAATGTTGTAAGACTGGTAGAGCCAAAAACCATGCATGTGCATAGGCTTTAGATAAATTTTGTCTTAAATGGTTGTAAGGTTGAGATCTAGATCTGATTCGAACTAGACAACCATTCAATGTAATTGAATGTAAATTAACGAGAGTTGGTGAGGATGGAGGGAAGCGCTTGAGGACCCCCCTTTTATAAAAAGACCTTCTTTTGTTTTTCAGTTAGGCATAGAAGTAGAGAATGCATAGAGAGAGAATAGGGAGAAGAGAGGAGAGTCGAGACTCTGTTGTTGCAGCCCGAGCTCGAACACATTGTAA
This sequence comes from Picea engelmannii, assembly GCA_009831015.1. NCBI lineage: Eukaryota > Viridiplantae > Streptophyta > Pinopsida > Pinales > Pinaceae > Picea > Picea engelmannii. The sequence goes on along the minus strand of ML782057.1, from coordinate 631,086 downwards.
TCATGCATTCTTGATTAATACAAATAGAGCAGTTTTTCTTGCATGTTGTATTTCATGTGTTTGTGAGTTCATGGATGAATGTCTCTATGTGTTGATGATATGTTGTAGATGTATGTTAGATGTGCATTTGCAGGGATATATAGATTTCCCTATCTGTTGAGTTCTTTGATTTTCAGGTTTGGGTTCTTTGTGGTTTCATGTAAGAGTGCATGACATAGTACTACGGTCTCTGAAAACCAGTGAAGGAGTGCACTTTTGAATTCTGCGGAATTTTAGACAAAGACATGCCAGGAGGGCGCACTAGCTGAAGTCATTAACTCAAGGAAGAATCCTCAAGGTTTCTGAACACCCTGAAGGAAGAACTGTGCAGAGGAGAGCACAAAGAGGAGAAGCAGAATTGCTGAGAATTCTGTAAAGGCTCTGCCAAGAGTTCATTGAGAAAATGCACAGGATGCATTGAGCCAGTGCATAGAGTGCACTTTTGAATTCTGCGGAATTTGGACAGAGTTGTGCCAAGAGGGCACACCAGAGGAAGTATTAGACCCAGGGAGAGCTCTGCCAGGAGGGCATTGAGCGAGTGCAAGGAGTGCACAGGAGGAACTCTGTTTCGAGTTTAGGGAAGACAGAACGTCTGAAGTTCTGTGGAAGCTCTTCCAAGAGGGAATTGAGCAGTTGCATAGAGTGCATAGAAGGACTCTTTTTTAGTTCTGTTGGGAAGAGAAGTGTCAAGGAGAGATACTCACAGAGTTACTGAATACTCTGTTAAGCTCAACAAGGAGGGCTTGAGCATAAGGTCGTCAGGAGGACACCAGATTTCCCTTTGAGGACACAAAAGGGCGAGTCTCCTAGAGGTCAGGTAAACAAAGCTCAGGAAGGATAGTGCCTTAGCGCACCGAGTAACAACAGAGTGAGAAGAAGGTCGAGAAACCCTTTGAGGTTTCACAGTCGACAAAGCTCAGGAGGGATAGCGTTCCTAGAATGTAGGCGATATCCAAAGGAATTGAGCTCACAGAGGAAGCAAAGGTTGAGGCCTTTGAAACTTCAAGAAATATCCCAAGGGGAGGGAGGAAGTTCTCAAGCTCAGGAGGGAGCACAGCTGTCGTTAGATCAGCTGGAGAGACGAGATCTAGACCGTCGAGTTTCACATCCAGACAACAGGAGGAGAGAGTGTAGAAGATTAGATTTGGGCTGTCAGATCTAGCGTCGATATCCGACAACCATTGGATTGAGCGAAGATGCACGGAGTTTAATCTCTGGAAGCCGCACAGAAGAGAAGAAATGGACGGTGAAATTTCTTCGTGGAAGAAGTGTCGAAATCCTGTAGGCCGTTGGATCATTTTCGTGAATTCGGGAATCGTGAGGTTGGAGTGCAGGCCAAATCCTTGGTTGCTCCAAGTCCCGAATCGCGAAAGGGGTAACAGGAGCTGAAACAGACAGTGGAGACGCTTTGTGGAGAAGTGCGAAATGCCGTGAGCTGTTGGATCTCGCAGAGCAGGGAGGGGATTAAGCAAGTGTCATCTAATGCCGTGAGTTGTTGGATCTCGCAGAGCAGCGAGGGGATTAAGCAAGTGTCATCTAACGCTCTAAAACTTAGGAGGAGTACTGGTCGTTGGATGAGAAGCAACAAGAGCCGTTGATCCCCCTTTGGAGTGGAATTTCGACATTTTCTCATTTTGGGGTTCGACATTTCGGCAATTTTGATGACAAGGAGCCGGGGCACTTTGCGTTGAAAACCCTGAAGTTGCGAAACGCGACGTGTCTTTGGAGTAGGGCTGTGGTCATGGAGGAAGTAGTCACATGGACCGAGATTTGGTCAGGGGCTAATCTTCGTTGAGCCCATTTCGACATTTCGGCATTTCAGGGTTCGGGAAGTAGAGGAGGCTGTGATTTTGGAATCAAGAGTTTCAAACTCCCGGTTCGCGAAATCCTGAAAGATTCAGAGCCGTCGGATCAAGGAAGATCTCAAATGTAGATCACGTGGGAGGTGAGGCTTCGGGAATTCGGGAATCGGAGTTTCGAAAGGTAAGGAAACTCTCTGCTGTGGATTTTCGCGAGTCGCGAAATCCTGAAGAGCGAAAGGAAAAATTCCCGAAAGGCTGAGGGACAATAGTCGTTGGGCCCCAATCGGGTTTCGGGACTCAAGAGGTAGAGTTGCATGGTCAACGCAACTCCCGAAATCATGAAGAGAGAAACGTCGAAAGGTGGGTCCCAAGAATCAGTCAGAGGGTACGTGCGGCGGAAGTCAAAGGAGTGGTCAAGGTTCGGAGAAATTCCCGAAAGGCCGTCGATCTCGTTAAAGGAGAAATTTCAAAATTCGAGGAATCATAGGGGAAGAGGAACGACTGTGGGTTGTTCACTCGAGTCCCGAAAAGCCAAAATTAGTGGGAAACAGGTGGCGTGTACTCGTCTCGTTGGAAGAGTTAGCCTTCGTTGACATTTCGGGTTTCGGAGGTTGAAGAGTCAAGGAACATACATCAGGATTCGCGAAGTCGCGAAGTCCGAAATTCCTTTTCAGAAAAAGTCTCGATGGTATTTGTTGATCAGGTAGATAGAGTTAGCGCCTTGTGTTTATTCACGCAGGCATAACTCATAAGGACCTGTGGATACACCCTTGTGTGTGTGTGAGATATTCCCTGTGGGGAAAATCGAAGAGTCAATCTAACTCAGGGAAAGGTTTAGAACGATCCTAAGACTGGGAGGTCGAGCAAAACCTGCTGAGGCAGGGGGGGTCTGCGTCAATAGTCCACGTCCTCATCGTAGTTTTCCATCGATCTGGGGGGGTTGTCTGCAGGTGGAGGAGATCCAGTGCACAACCGATAGGGGAAGGAGATCGTCGGTCACCGCAGAGAGGAGTGTTCACGGTTAAGGAGGGTTATGTGTGTGGCTGCGGAAGAAACCGCAGAGCCCATGATTAAGATCGTTATTATTTCGAGTTCAGTTTATTTTCTGTAAGAGGAATTATTACTTGCATCGTATGTTAGATTAATTTGTCACTTAGATTTAAATTTTGATTTTTTAGATGACTATGAGCTTAACTCTTATCATAGACCTTTAACCTTAACTCTAAACTTTGTTATGCACAAAATCTCCATTGAAGAGAACTCTGATAACTAAAGGCACTTACTTTTTGACAAGAATAAAGTTGATCTTTTCTTAAAGGACTTAAATAGTGATTTAAATTTCATATTGTATAAGAAAAATATTGAAGACCTCGATCATAATTTTACAACAATTCCCTCTACTTCCATTAAAAAATTCTCTATCGAGGTGCTATATAAAAATAAAAATAGTACAACTAACCCTTGGTAGGATAACAAATGTAAAATTGCTAGAAACGCCATTAGGGATGGTTCTTATGAGTCCTTAAAATCTGATAAGATAGACATATACAAAGCCTTAATTAAGAGGGAAAAAAAGGACTACATAAATAGAAAGAAAGAGAAGATTTTGCACCAATCTAAGATAGATCCTAAGAAATTGTGGATGCAAATTCTAACCTGTAAAACTAAAGAAAACAATAAGATTTCCTTGAAGGACTAGAATTCATACCTTAAAAATCTTTACAAATCCCTTATTGTCATGGACAACATTCTAAATAGTTATATAGAGGATGAAGTTTTTTCTATAGAAGATGTTAAGTTTGGGGTTAAGCGGCTCGCAAAAGGAAAAGCTAAGTACATCAAAGGCTACCAAGCTAAAATATTGAAAATTGGAGGGTCTATCCTCATTCCTCACACACATAAGCTCTTCAATTTAGTTGTCAAGCAGGGCTCCCCAAAACCTTGGATTCAAAGCCTTATTGTACCAATTTTCAAAAGTGGGGATAAAAGAAATCCCTCTAATTATAGGACCATTATGATAAGACCCATTTTAGCTAACCTATACAAAAGTATTTTGGAAGAGATGATCAATATATGGCTAGAAAGCCATGGTAAAAGAGCTAAAGACCGTGACAAGTTTAGAGGCTACCATTCAACCATGGACCACCTTGTTACACCGAGGATCACTGCAGAGGAGTGTCACAATAATAAAACCAATCTCCTTTTTTGTTTCATTGATTTTAGAAAATATTTTGACACAATGTCCAATACTAACCTCTGGAATAGGTTACAAGAGCTAAAAGTCCCTTTTGAGTTGAGAGTTGTTGCAGTAAAGTTGTATGAGAACATTATTTCCAACTGTAGGAACATTGAGGGTTGGTTGGAAGAAATTAACTGTAATATAGGAGTCAAACAAGGTTGTCCCCTATCCCCTACCCTTTTTGGCATCTATATTAACAAGTTAGAAGATTGTTTGGAAGATGCAGGTTGTTTCGACTTGACTCCCACTATTATAGTCATCATCCTTCTTTTTTGTGTCGATGATAATGTTCTTATGGCGAAGAGTCCTTATGACCTTGGTAAGCAACTTATAATCCTTAAGGAGTTTTGCTCTAGTATGGGTATGACTGTGAACACTGACAAAACAAAGGTTATGCTAATTAAATCCAGAAGGATCACCTATGATTCTTTTGTTTATGACAACAATAGCTTGGAGGAAGTGCCTTCATACAAATATCTTGGAATCAATAGTCATCACAAGATCAATTGGAATTATAGCATTGAGAAAATGATAAATGGAGGGTGTAAATCTTATTATGGGCTTATAAACAATTGTAAATTAGTGGACCTTTGGCTCTGGGATTAAAAAAAACTCCTTTTTTTTCAGGTTCTCATCACTCTAGTTATCTTATATGGATGTGAAGTTTGGGGATGTAATACCTCTGGAGAATCCTGGGAAAAGATAGAACAGATCCAAAAGAATTTTATAACTTGCAATCTCAAAATTAAAGGCAATACACCATATCCTATCATCCTCGTTGAAGCGAGCCTTCCCCCCATTGAGAGCACAACTATAATTAGACACTTGATGTACACACACAAGATAAAAACCATGGACGACAAGAGGCTTCCAAAAATTGCTTCAAACTCTAACCAAAACCACCAAGGACTCAAGCGGGGATGGCATAAATTGATGCCAAATCTTGGCTAAATCATCAGGGAATACAAGAAGAAGTCACCCTGCAGAATAGCAATAATATTAAAAATATTATTACATCTAAATTTAAGGAGAATATGTGGTGTGATAGAAAATTAGAGGATAAAAGAAAATTAATGTACTGCAAGGAGGTGGTTAACCCTATCCTAGAAGATCAAAAGTACCTCTCCTTTTGATTACTGCAAAGAAGAAAATTAAGAGAAATCTCTCGCAAGTTGCACAGTGAAATTAAGCGTTGGACAGAAAAATGATTCACGCCCTCCCTGATGCGCGTCCTCCCCCCTTGTCTCCTCACACATGCCCTCCTCTCTATGAGGGGCCTCGGCCCCCCCCCCGCTTCNCCTCCCTCTCCCTCCTCCCTGGACGCTGCAACCTTTGCCTCCCTCATCGCCTCTCTTCCCAAGACGACCAAGCATGCCCCTCCAAAGTTCGTGAAAAAACTAGATCAAATCCCCTCGGTCCAGTTCCAAGTAAGCTCTAGATCCCTCACCCTAAAATTTGTAGACCATGCACTCATTGGACAATTTACTGGAATCTGGCCCTCTCCGTGGGCTATGGCGATCTAGATCGACAAGAACTGGAAACCCCACCTGAAATGTAATCTTTCACATTTTCTGTGTGGAAGAGGCTTCTTTGCCTTTTTTTTCGAAGACAAATCAGATCGAGATCTCATCTTCAGAAGAATACCATACTTTATGGGCTCCAGAGGTATGTATCTTAATAGTTGGACCCCAGATTTTAGCCTCGAGAATGATATTCCTTATGCAGTTCCAGTTTGGGTTCGCCTCCCCTTCCTCCCCCTGCATTGTTGGATTAATGAAACTATTCGTTCTATAGGTAATACCCTTGGGAAATATATGGATCAAGCAGAACCTAAAGATGGTCTTCAAGCCTGTGCACGGATCTGTGTAGAAGTGGATCTGGAAAAAGGCCTACCTAAAGCTATTAATCTCACCCTGGATAAATGGACCTATCTCCAACAAGTTGACTATGAACAACTACTTTTCAAATGCAAAGTCTTTCATGAGTATGGTCATTTTGCAAAGCACTGTCCCAAGTCCCCCCCTGAAACACTGCTTGAAGAATATGAACAATGGCAACAACCTAAGAGGAAAAAACAACAATGCCATGGTCAGAACCCTAAAGCCACCTCCACACCACCCCTACCTGATTCATCCCTTGACCTAGAATCTTCCATTCCGAACACGATTCAAGATCCACCCCGAGTGGAGTCGCCCCCCTTGCAAACTCAGACCACACCTCCACCTACCTCCCCTCTTACCCACCCCTATGTGCCTCCTCTCCTTCCCTTAGCACCGCCTTCTCCCCTTCACCTGTCCTCTCCCCCTAAGGACGGAGAACTAGAACAAAGCTCTGAAGAAGGCTCAGACTCAGATACCCATGACTCTAGAGGAGCCTCGGGGGGAATCTGCACCCTATGGAATCCAAATATCTTCTCTCTTCAAAATTGGCACTCTACAAAGCACTGGATCAGAACTTCCCTTCGCCATATTCCTACAAGTAAGACTATGAATGTCATTAATGTGTATATGCCCGTTATTTATCAAGAAAAAATTGATTGTTGGTCCTCCCTCCAAAATCTTCACGGGAGTCTAGATTCTAAGGACCTCATTATAGTTGGAGACCTCAACACAACCCTCCATCCTAAAGAAAAAAAAGGTGGAACCCGAGTACAGGACCCCACTCGTGAGCATCTCTAGAATCTCATATCCTCCTTTCATTTAATTGACATAAAACCTTCTAACAGTTGCTTCACTTGGTCGAACAGAAGGTTAGGACCTGGGCACATCACTACTCGCCTGGATCATTTTATCTTAAGCAGTTCCTTCCTTGACGAGTCTTTTTCCCCTTCCTCTCTCATTCTCCCCTGGACTGGCTCTGATCACCGACCTATCACCCTAACTCTATCCCCTCTAGAAAATTTCGGCCCCATGCCCTTCAGATTCAACCCCCTTTGGATTTCGGATCCAAACTTTTTTGATATTGTCACAGATGCCTGGAGCTATTGGATACAAGGCTCTCCAAACTACATCTTGGAGCAGAAGCTTAAAAGAGTCAAATCGGCCCTCAAACACTAGGTGAAAAACACCAAAGCAAAAGAACAAGAAGAAAAAAACAAGAAATTCAAGGAAATGGAAGAAAACATATTGGAAATGGAAGAGGGGCTTCCCACCCAATCTCTTCTTCTCAAAGAACAACCGGACTTCATAGATTATCAAAAAATCCTCCACTCGAAGGAGGAAACTTGGAGGCTCAAATATCGAAGTCTCTGGCTCAAATCAGGAGACAAAAACACAAGATTCTTCCAGAGACAAACCAAAGTCAAACTCTCGAGGAACAAGGTGAAGGAGATCACAAAAGAAGATGGAACAAAAACAAGCGACTTCCAACAAATCCAAGAAGAAGCCAAAAATCATTTTGAACAACTTCTAACTGAGGAAGGCATTGCAAATCTCAACATACAAGAAGATATGTTGATAAAATTCCCGATTGTTGTCAACCAAGAGGATAATGTCAAGATAAATCAAGAAGTCACGGGAGAATAACTATATGAGGCCTTATTCCAACTTTATACAGATAAAGCTCCAGGACCAGATGGCTTCAGCGCCCACTTTTATCAAAAATGTTGGCACATAATTAAAAAAGATCTCCTGAGAATGATCCAATATGTCCAGTAATCTACAAAGTTGGGGAGCAACACAAATTCCACTTTTCTAGTTCTTATACCAAAGGACTCCAACCCTTCCTCCTTCTCTAGATTCAGGCCCATATCCATATGCAATGTCTCCTACAAACTCATCACTAAAATCATAGCCAACCAAATTAAGCCTCTTCTTCATAAGCTCATCTCCCCAAACCAAAGCGGTTTTGTTGAAAAAAGGCAAATGATTGACAACATCATTTTGGTCCAAGAAGCCATACACTCCAGCAGGGAATGAGGAGACCAAGGAATGATTATCAAAATTGACATGGCCAATGATTTTGACAAGGTGAGACATAATTTTATGTTTGCAGTTTTGAGGAAATTTGGCTTTAGTCCATAATTCATAGCTTGGGTTTCAGCCTGCATTTCCAAGCCTTGGATAGCCCCTCTGATCAACGGGAGTCTAACAAACTTCTTCAAATTTTCCAGAGGGCTGAGGCAAGGTTGTCCTCTTTCCCCCCTCATCTACATAATTATGGCATAAACTCTTGGTAGGCAGCTGGAAAAGGATCGAGCCTCCAAGGCCATTCCTGGTATCAAAATTGCTCGGGGGACAAAGAGAATAAACCACTCCCAATTCACCGATGACACTCTCCTCATTGGAGGTGCCTCCATTGTCATAGCTAAGAGATTAAAAAATTCTCTGGACAATTCTACCTAAGCCTCGGGAGCCCTCATAAATAGTGTCAAATCCAATGTCTATGCCTGGAACACTCCCACGAGAACAACTCACCTAATAGCAAACATCTTCTGCTTTCCTCTCATTGAAAAATGGAAAACCTTCAAATACCTTGGCATCCCAATTTGTTTTAAATATCTTCCTAATTCAGCTTGGAACCAAATCCCAGACAAAATAAAAAACAAGTTGGACCATTGGGGCGCTTTCTGGCTCAATCTGTGTTAATAAAATCTGTCTTCTCCGCTCTCCCCATTTTTCAATTCTCCTCTCTTCTTGCACCCCATAGCATTAAAACCTCAATCTCCCATCTCCTACGACACTTTCTCTGGGAAGGAGGAATAACTGACACAAAAAAATTCCACCTTGTAAATTGGGATATTGTAAAACATCCTCAGAAAAATGGAGGCCTGGGCATAAAAGATCCTACCCTCTCTAACTTGGCAATGGGAGCAAAAATCTTATGGAATCTTATTTCGGGAAGAAAAGAATGGTGGAAAACAATTCTATTGAAGAAATACCTAGCAGGGGACAGACTCAGGTGTTTACATCAACAACACTCCCTGAGCAATGGCTCTTCAATAGGGAAACTTCTTTTCGCCTCCATTCCTCTCATTAAAAGTCATCTCACCTAGATTCCTAGAAATGGCCGAAAGATCCTTATTGGGACAGACAACATCATGGGAAAGCAACCACTTTGGCAACACATACATCTTCGGCCTCTCATTAACTGGTTAGACTCGTAAGGAAAAAAATACATCTCGAACATCTCTTCCTGGAGTGCTGATTCGGGCGACTGGATAGGATGGAACCTGCAAAGTCTCCCATGCAATCTTAAGGACATAGCCCACCAGCTGCAAAATCTTGTAAGAGGTCGTGCCCCCATTTGTCATACATTAAAAGACAAGAGAGGATGGGGCAATGACATTTACTCTATTAAGCAAGGATATTCACAACTTCTCTCCCAAATGGATCTCCCCCCCAAAGATAAGATCTGGAATTCCCTCTGGAACAATGATAGTCCTCCCAAGGTAAACTCTTTTTGTCGGTTAGTGGCACATGACAAATTACTAACAAGGGAAAATCTTCTCAAAAGGAACATGCACGGGCCCTTCAGATGTGAGCTATGTCGAAATGCGTTGGAAACCTCTCAGCATATCTTCCTACTCTACCCTTTTGCAATCTCTGTGTGGAAAACAACTCTCCAAAGCCTCCACAACAAAATCAGATGGTCGTCTCAACCAAGAGAGCTTCTCTCAAATTGTCTTTCCATCTATCGAGGCTCCTTCAAGAACAAACCTCTCTTCAAAGACTTATTCAAACCCTTACCCAAGTACATTTGCTGGAAGATTTGGCTCTCCAGAAATAGAACCATATTTTCCAACCTTCACTCTCCCCCTAATCTTGTAGCTAAAAAAGTCGTTGGCCTCTTGGATGAATTCTTTCTTTCCAAACCCAAACCCATCTCCTTCACCCACACCTCCACCATAGAATCTGACTGGATCTACATTATTTTCCCCTCCATCCCATCCACTATCCATACCCCCTCTCCTTCGAGATCCTCCTCGCAGCTTCATGAAGATTCCGAGTTATTACACTGGCACAATGAGCAACAGACACACATTCTCTACTTCGACGGAGCATTAAAAGGAAACCCCAGGGTAGCAGGAGCAGGAGGGGTCATCATTTTCCCACGAGGAAATCAAGCACTCTCCTTCCACTAGAGCCTTGGAATTGCATCCAATAATCAAGCCAAAGCTTATGCTCTGTACCAAGGCTTTCTCCTTGCTAAAAATCTGAGCATCCACTCCCTTTCGGTGATAGGTGACTCTAAGATAATTATAAATCATGCACGCAAAGGTTCCCACCCCCTGAATATTCACCTAAAGGCCATACTCCAACGAATTTTGGTAATTATCAAACACTTCTCCAATATTTCCCTCTTCCATGTCCTTAGACGAAACAATCAAATGGTCGATACCCAAGCAAATCTGGCCATCGCCCTGTAGCTAGGTTTGTTAGTAGTCAATGGACTCACGCAATACAGACCCATCCCATGATCCAGTCACGCACCCGTCAAGCACTTGACACTTGGCAATCAACTCACTTGCCCGCTCAGCGCGACACTTGGACTTTGATTCTGACTTGGGTCACGATTTTGTCTCGTCATAACACCTCCCCACCGCTCCCGTCACTTGACACACTTGGCACTACCTCACCTCACCTCTCGCCACCTTGATGCTCCTCCCCTCACCTCAACACGTGTCACTCTGCACCTTTATCCATCTCCCCTGACTTGGGAGGTCACTTCGATATCCCTATGACTGCTCCAGAGTGTGGCAACAAGACCTAGAGTCGGAGGAACTCACTCAACATGACTCCTTGGGCGTACTATGCATTGAATTTCGGTAATCGAACAGTACCAGTATCAACAGCGGGTATGGCTGCAGCTTGTGTCCTAAAACAGAAAATTGGATTTGTCCTTTGAATCCAGCGAGGGTGATGGAGCATATCAGAGAATGTATGGCTCACTTCGTAGGCATACTCCATACTCCACAGAACAGAGCGGATTTCACTCCTCCTTTGAACACAGATACAACTTCTCGCACAACTCAGAAAAACAATGCAAGGAAAGTTAGCAAAATGAGAAGGAGCCCTAACAATCAGTGCGTCATCTCAGTGGAAGAGCACAATGAGTTGGTTAGCACGATGCAAAACCTACAAATTCAACTCAGAGCCCTTTCAACTCAAGTCCTATCCATAACAGAAATCACAATTCAACATCGGGGAGAGCAATAGAGGACCAAGGATGAATGTGAGGCGTTAAGGCAGTAGATAGAAGCTCTTTAGTTTGTGGTTGGGCCTGTGTCGCCTTCGGCCTCCCCAACTACAACCATCTCCGATGAAGCTTCCTCGCTAGGACCACGACTGCGACTAGATCTAAATTTGCGGCCTTCAACAGAAGAAGAGCCCCCTGCACCAAACCAAAACAATCTTTAAGTGTATGCTTTGTTTCACTATTTTTTTATTAGGCTCTTTTTGTATGATTTTCACTATAGAAGCTCAAGTCGGCTTTAGCATACTAGAAAGCACTGCCCCTGCTCACCACTTCCTACTAGGAGCTTACAGGGGAGTGAATTTTGTTTTTTACAGCTCCTGCAACATAGCTTTTGTACTCCTCCTGCGATTATTCGCAACTCTTTTAATATATTTTTTCTTTGTTTCTGTTAAAAATAAAAATAAAAATTGAGCGTTGGACAATTCCCAAAACATCGTGGAATGAAAGAATTTGTCATCTTTGTGACACTAAGATGAGTGAAGATGAAAAGAAATTTCTCTTAAAATTCTCTAGGTATACCCATATTAGATCCCAATTTAAAAATATTTGCCACAATACAAACCTTCCTAACCTTCTAAGTCTTCAAAACTATGGTGATCTTAGAATGCTTCTCTCAATGTTTTTTGAGTAGATAAATACAATTTTATAGAAACCCAAGTAATCTCTTACCTTTTTAAAAGTCCAATAAACCAATTCAAGTCTTAGTAAATGTTAATCATCATCATCATCAAAAACAAATTTTGTTAATAATGACTTGTTCGATTAGTAAAAGAAGAATATTTTTATCATCCTCATCAAGATTTAAATATCTCAAATGATATACTTATACCTGTGTGGATACCTATATTTATAAAAAAAAATTAACAAAATAGATATTCCCACTTATAACATTTTATTTAAAATATTCTCTACAATGTAACTTAACATTTTTGTCCATTAAATATAAAAACAAAATGTTAATTACTTTAAAAATAAATATGAAATTCAAATGGATACCTATATTTATAAAAAAAAATTAACAAAATAGATATTCCCACTTATAACATTTTATTTAAAATATTCTCTACAATGTAACTTAACATTTTTGTCCATTAAATATAAAAACAAAATGTTAATTACTTTAAAAATAAATATGAAATTCAAAGAGTGCTTAAAAAAGTTTTCTAGATTTCATGATCTTTTTCGAGAATTTAAAAATTAAAAAAAGTATTTATAAAGGCACTTTATAAAATGATAATGATTTAGCATATGCAAAATCCTTTTTTTCCATTGACTTTTTTTCATTGATTTGAATCTTAAATGCCATACATCTCATTAATGTCAATGGTCTTAAAGTTGAGTGATTTGTGTAACCATCTAGAGCATACTTAGTACCCCATTCATAATGTGTAGGAATAGGCAAAAACGAG
>ML782057.1:589385-615501 GCA_009831015.1 Picea engelmannii | reverse complement strand
ATTGTATTGCATAGCTTAGATCAAGTCATGTAAGAATCAAGGAAGTGGATCTGATGAATTTATTTGGTAAAAAATCCATGTCGGGGGAATGTATACTCCCAAGGTGGGCTATAGGGATTTATGTGACTTTGGTGGGATGGGTGAACCTATATGGTGGTGGAAAGACATATGGAAGTTCAAATGTCTTTTAATGTCTCACTTTTTTATGTGGCTTGTTGTCAGAAACAAAGCTCTCACCTAGGATGTATTGCAAAAGCGCAATAGTCGTGGCCCTAGTAGGTGTCCCCTATGTAAAGAGAATGAGGAAACTATAATACCCCTGCTAGTGTCTTGCACATATTTTGTCCAAGTATGGAAGGAGGTAGAAGGTATTACTAGTTTAAGGAATGTTTGGGTGGGTGATTCTATTAAGGGAGCTTTGAAAACTTGGTGCTCCAATTCTACTTTGAAAAGGTTCAAAGTTGTCCCTTTGATTATAGATTGGGGTATTTGGCTTGCTCATAATGCAAGCATATTCGAAGATATATTATCCCTCATATTCAATATGTTGTGCAGAGTAAGTCAATGTTGGAAAACTTCAAACTAACTCAAAAAGAGAAATCACAAAAGTCAAATTTCTATAAAACATATTGACAAAATTGGAGCTTGGACTTACTTTGATGAAGAGTGCCAAGGGGTTCTTGTTGTTTGTGGAGCATGGGGTCTTTTATCTAAGTAATTCTCATATTTTTATTTTCAAAGCAGGGTTAAGCAGAGGTTCCAATAATTCTATTGAATTAAAGGAAGTTATTTCTTATGCTCTTCCCTGACAAAAAGTGACTCAAAAATTCATATTTTTGATGACTCATTAGTGGTGATTAACTAGATGCTAGGGGTTAACTACATAATTTTTATTTTTTATTTTTATTGAGACTTATATATGATGAGATTCGAGTTTACAAATATGCATTTAGCTTTATTTCATTCATCATGTACATATAGAAAGGAATAAGTAAGCATAAGGTATTTCCAAAACTGGATTATATCTAGTCATGTGCACATGGCATGTCTAGGAGTTCTTGAAGGGACAACCCTCTAATTATATTCTCACTTCTTTTTTATTGTTAGTTGGTGACAATGATGAATTGCTTGTTTAGGTTAATGATATAATTTGGGTATAATGTTATCATAGAAGACTACGATCGTTGTTTGCTCTATTTATTACTATTTGTTCTCATGGCCTGTTATTGTTTCTAAAATCTAAACCTCGTAATGGTGGTTTGTATTGCCATAATTAATGATATTGATCGAACATTGATATTGACCAAAGACTGTGTGTGATTGATTGAATATCATGGCATATAAATTATTCAAACAATATGAAGGTCATTTTTTGTTGGTTTCATGAGATTATTATTTTTGAGTCACTAAATCAACAATGATGGAAATATGTTAGAGGATAGGAGATTTCTACGATTTGGTATTTTTGTGATCTTTATGTGACTATTATTTCATGGATAGTCAAGATGTTTTAACGAGTTGGTATTTGTTTTTTTGGATATGAGATTCCTTCTCTGGAATCATAAAATACTATAAACATGTTTCATGGACAATCAAAAGGTTGTAACGAGTTGGTATTTGTTTTTTTGATCTACAAAATACAATTTTTGATTTATATGAATAAAATACTATTTTTTTCAACAAAAAGAAATAAACTTCTAAAAATCTTAGACACATAATTTTAATAATTAAATGACCACCTTAGTATGCAACAACTATTTTAATTATTAAATAAATATAAACACCTAATTGATAAATCTTAATGGTGAAACTAATTTGAAAGTGATGGTTGATAAATCTATAATGTTGAAATTATTTTGAAAGTGATATAATAATAATAATAATAATAATAATAATAATTTATTTTTAAGGTCACGACCAAGCCAGCACACCAAATTGGTGTATGAGACCCCCTTGTTTGTGGGACAAGGGACCCCCCTTCGCCCAACAATTTGACTGGTAAAGTCTATGAAGGAATACATACCCTACCCCCCTCTGGATTTGAACTTGTGACCTCTTAAGAGGAAACACATGTTAAAAATACACTTCTCTTAAAAAAAAAAATTTAATAAAACTATTTTGTTTTTTTTCTAATTAATAGGTCTAAACATAATATTATAATATTATGTAGAAATTAAAAAATTAAAAAATATATATTTTTTTCAAATTTTAAACAGGATAAAACGTTTACACACGAAATTAAAGATAGATATTTTTTTTATATAAAATTTTATAATGCATTATAATTTACATCTTAGATATTATTTTCGTGATTAACTGTGTAGTGTAAGTCAGTGATCTATGACCCATATCCATGAGTGTTAATTTACATCTTATTTTAACACCACTATAATAAAAAATGGTTTTGGCTAAATGTTCTACTTTTTGGGTTTTTTGGTCACAATCCGACAATGTAAATCTGGACAAAATCCCTATTTTATGTTGTTTAAATTGCATTTCTGAATGCATAAATGGATTCAGCCCACTGAAAAATCCCTGAGACACTTAGATTATACAAACTTAACCACTCAAATCTGCAGATCCAACCATTCCTCACCAGATTTTGAAAAACTCAAACAGAAAATGTCACCAAAAAATTTCCCCAAAATACACATTATATATTATATATTGATAAACTTTTTATATGATTTGGATTTGGAGTTTCAAAAGATTTGGAGTTAACGTATTCATGACCAAAGTCCCCATAGAATAGTTCAAAGCTTCTAATGTGATTTGCTTATACATTAAATTATCTTTTTTATTAATAAATTTGATGGCGGCGGGCCAAGATGTAATACGGATCCCTTACCTAGAAAGTTTTTTGGTAACCATTGGTCACCGTTACGCGCACGATCATGGGCTAAGCGTGTTTCAATAAAGTAAAATGTCTCCACTTACCACCAAAACTTTTTCCATACTTTTGATTTAATGTCCCCCCATGACCCAAAGTGTACTTCTTAAACACCAAAGTTATAAGGGTTGATTTAATGTCGCCACAAACTAAAAAAATATATCTTACACACCAAGTATTATTTGTTCCAAGTTTCATGTGTGTTTTTCTACCTTTCAAAAGGGAAATTCCATCCCTTTCTTGGGTGGTAAGATTCAGTATATGAAAAAAAAATAAGTAATTTTATTTATATAAAACAAAATTACATTGCCATCTACTTCAAAGCATTCAAAATTATATGCTTTATTAACTAGATTGAGTAACTACTCTGCATACATAACTCGTGTACCATCTACCTCAAAAGCCATGGTCTCATTTTTTAGGTCAATCACAACATTGTTATCAAAGGCCCAATCTATAGCTTATAGAGCAAGATATGGATCCTTCTCATCCATAATTTTGATAACCTTTAAATTTGCAACTGTTTTCACATCTGAAAGTCCACCTCCACAATCTCCAGTCTCCCTATAGGGAAGATACAATACTCATTTTCCATGCACAAGTATATTGGAGAGTAAGTCAACTTAATATTTCCTGTTGGAGCCGCCTTTGTTTTTTCTAGCCCGTCACAAATTTCATTCTTAATGCTCGAAATCGAAAGATGGTTTTCGTATTTTCCGTCTGTGGTTTCAAAATCTCTGAAGCTTTATCACGCAAGCAACAATGATTATTGTACTCTCGAGGCGAGTCCTACCTTTCGTAAAAAAAAATCCCCTTTTTGTTCTACCTCGGGATCTCGTAGGTTGGATGCTATAAATCACGTAGTTCACACGTCTCGAGCAACGAAACGGCGAAACCGTTTTAAATTTTCACCCAGGGCAGTAACGAGAGTAAAGTTTTCCTAAACCATGATTAAACGTCATCGGGTTTTCGCACCTCGGCGTTCACCAAATCCAAAAGTTTATTGTCGTAGCCCAGATAGCCGAGAACACGAAGTCCTTATTTTAGTAACCCATGTCAAGGTTAAAAGTAAAAGCTAAACCATGGTAACGTTCTATCGGCAATTCGCCACTCGACGTTTTCTTTTTTTAAAGTTACACTGTCTAAGCCCCGACTCGCGAAATCACGATAAGGATATGAACATAATTAATTAATCACTTAATCCGAGTTTATCTTCCCTTTTAATTAAGTCGTATTATCGCGATCTTGCGGTTTCGCAGCTCGGCATGCAAACTTCCCGGAAACTTACCTTCGAAGCTCCGAGTCCCGATATGGCGAATATAAATAATTACGAAATCAATTAAGCGCCTAATCACAATTGTGGTTTTGTTAACCAAAATCGATCATCGCAAATTCGGGGGTTAGAGGTTCAAAGAGTTAAAGCAAAATTCCTGATACAACGAGTACCGAAAGAGTAATTAACGTTGGTAAAACCAGATTAATTAAGCTAAATCAATATCTCCCGTGTTTTGATGCTTGCACGATTTACGAGGTAGTCTTATTTCTTCCATACGCCAACTGACATTTCTAACCGCCAAAATTTGTGGCATTAATTATGAAATAAGGCGAATCGACTAATAAAGATTGTGTTTTTATTGCTAAATTTATTTCTAAACATGATTTGACAGACCTGTTCTCAAAGGTACCGAGTTTTCAAATATATATAAGAGCTATTATTCGTTATAACAAATTCATTTCTACCTTACGCAGAGCACATTTTCTCAGCGAGCTAACTTCTGTATGTATACGTACTTTTATTGCAGAAGAGCCAAAGCAGGATCTCCCGTCATGCCCCGCGAAAAGCATCCAAAGCCAGTGTTGAGGTTTCAGGACAAGGTTCAGACAACGTCGCTGATACTTCGCCTCGAAGTGTCGACTCTGTCCCGAACTGGTTGTTCATTTCTGATGTTCTGCAGGTCGAATTGGTGGATTATTCCGATGATTCCAGCGACAATGAAAAAGACGACATAACCACCAAGTATAAGATCGTCATTCAATCGGGAATGCATAAAGTAGCGGCCAGGCCACGATTGCTCCCATATTATGACATGGTCCGATGGGCATTAGACCACGTGGACATACCAACCAGAACCTTTAGGAATGAGCATAAGGTCACCATCGGGACGTTCAGACCTGAACATCTGTAAGCTATGTACAAGTTGCCCACAGCGTCTGACCTCACATATGGTGTCGAATTCTTGGACGAGTTCAAACAGAAGGAATGTGTGCAGTATGACAAAACCATGTCTAGCTTAATAAGAGATTGGGTTTCATACCCTACGAAGTTCAGGGTAGACAATCATGGTATATATTCAATAGCCTCCTTAGAACCACAGTACAAGTATGTAGCTATGATGACATGCAGATTATACGGGAGAGAGGACACCTCACATTTCTTTCTTCCACGAGTGCCTCTAATATTTCGGGTCGCCGAAGGCTGTTCCCTCGACTAGGCGAAAATGTTGTCTGATAGCTTGACCAGTCGGGTCACAGAGTATCGGGCGCAGAAAGAGAGCGGAAAGACTTCTTCATTTTTCATGTCTGCATACATTATGGACGCCGTGTGTTTTTTAACACCATTTCCCTTAATGAGTTGGAGTTGGACTCCAGCAGAGGACGAGCCCATCCACGTCTATCATTCAGAATTATGGGAAAACAAAGCGACAGATTTCGTATATGAAATCTTCAACTTGGTGATGGTGCCTCTGCATGTCACTATTTTAGGTCACCCACCACCCAGGATCTCGAACAATATAGTCATGAATCTGAGTAGCATAGCTGACTGGTATGTAGAAGTTGAATTCTCATATCTCAGAGTTTTCGGGGATTCTGTTCCCCCGCATGCATTGTCATTATTCATTCCCGACAAGTTGGCTTGTCGTGAGGTTGATAGACAAACAGTAATCGGTGGCATCAACAAGGAGCTGAAGGGATACTTGAAGAAGGTATGGCCACCTTTTCCTGTTCATTTAAATTCATATTCTTTATTAGATTTTGGGCATGCTAAAGCTGAGGCAGCAGCCCTGGAAGACCTAAAGTTGGTCCTCATTGAATACAAGAAGCACGATCCGTAAAGGGTCGTGAGTAATCATTTGGCCAGTTGCGGGCTCAAGAGATTTGAGCACGGAAATTTGCCCTCGGATGACATTTTTCGAGGCGCAAGATCTTATGCCGAGATTTTAGCTCGAATCACAACATTGGCACCTGAAGAGAGGGCCGATGTTCTGAAATTCCAAGAACATCGACGCAGTTGCCTTCCCGCAGTATTATGGGGTGAGAATCCGAGTACAGCGGAGGCGAAACAAAAAAATGCCGAAGGCTCCAAGGATGCGACTCCCAGTCAAGAAAAACACCAGGACGGGGAAGAGCAAACTAAGAGTCCGAAAGCAGAGATGAAGACTCCCGACCCGCCGAAGAAGCAGAGTCCGGTTACTACTTCGGGACCATCAACGAAACAAATAGGAGATCCTATCATATCGGTTACTCCCTTGCAATCGACTCAGGGAAATATTGACGCAGGGTGGATTTTCAATGAAGAGTTGAGGCCTATAAGGGTGGAAGAGCTCCCACCAAATGAGTTCTTCTTCGATAAGAAAAGAAAGGCAGTAGTAAAAAGAGAGTTCTACCAGGAAGGGGAATCGACAGTCAAGAAATACAAAGTTATGACTGATGGGAAGGACAAGAAGAATGAACAGTTCGCAACATAAATAGCTGGGACATTAGGTGCATATGCCACAAGGAACCAATTTTCAGTCGGGGTTTTGAAAAACCAGCTTAAACGAAAAAATCGCCTCATTAAGACCCTTGAAGCCAGACTAGCCACAACAACAGAGACTGTCAAATACCAGACGAGTGTAGGTATAGAGCAAGCAAGGTTGGCCGATAAAAGTGAGATTGAGCTGCTCAAGACTAAGCTCGAACAAGCACAGCTGGTGGTTCAGGATGGTCAGATGCAAGCGAGCCAACAAAAAGATTTGATCGAACAGCTACAGGCTAGGGTGGAAATCGCCGAAAGCAAAGTGATAAATATCGGGATGTTCCAATCCCAGGTGATGGAGATTCGAAGCAGAGTCTCTGCGGCCCAACGAAATTTAATCGCCAAGGTAGAGGTGATTCAGGACAACTGCTTGTTGGTTAATCAGGTTTTGGAGAATTTAATTGCTAGAGAAAGGGAAGCTGGAGCAGCATGGGTCGCCTTCCAAGAGACTGTGATAACCACAAACAACAGAGATTCGGGAAGTACTCCCAGGTTCACCATTTCGGAGCAGACCAGAGGAAACATTCTATTGAAAGAATGGGAGCACAACATCTCGGAAGGCAAGCTACAAGCCAAAAAGGTAACGAATTCCTTAGAAGAGGCCTTTAGTTCTATAGATGGTAATCTGCTAGGCATTGATAGCGGAGGTAGTGCCGAGGCATTGATTCAATTGAATATGGCAAAAATCTCGCTTGATTTAAATGAAAAAGAGGAAAGATATTTAGCCGAGATCTCACAAGTGACTATGGCAGACATAGTCCACATAGATAAATGCATGCTTAAACCAAGTGCGCAATTATGCGCTATCGACATCATAGGCAGACAGATGGAAGATAGGCTGCCGCAATTAGCCCGAGATTGTTACTCTTTTGAAGCCAATTGTCAAGCAGAATCGTCAAGGCTGATATCTCGGCTGGTTGAAAGATGTGTCACCTGTACCGAGCACGCACGAGGATGAGCTTCTGGCACCAAATGAAGACATAAAAGAAGAAATAGAGCGATTGCTCTCCTCCCAATCATAACTGAAAATTTTGTAACGATTGAGATTCCATCTTATTGTAAAACTGTATAAATATACGAAGGAAAGAAAGAAAAAGGGCTGGACCTTTTTGTGTCGATTGTAACAAAGTTTTTACATTTTGAGAGTTAATACAAAGCAAATCTGAAGATTCTCAATTCCGTCACGACTGTGTTATGAGTTTGTTTTCTTGTATCTCATATTTCGTTTCATTTCATATTCGTATCTGATAAATGCTTCGCTATAATTTAGTACAACCTCTACTATAGCGAATAATTTTTTTGGTTTTCTATATTGTTTACTGTTTTTCCTCTGTACCAGCTATCAGCAGGTATAAGACCAGTCAACACTTTCAGAATTCTATATATATTTTATGCTTCATCGGGTTATTTCCTTACATTTTTCCTCTTCTGTTTATACGCGAGATTCTCCCTTGATAGGAGCCTTACTCGATAGACAACTAAATGTTTTTCTCCCACCTCATACATTTTATCAAGATATAACTTAGTTACGGGAAAGAGCCTTTGATTTGCGCCCCTATTTTATTCCTGAAACCGTAAACTCTCTTTTATACGACCGAATTGAGACAGCACTTAAATTCTCCCTTTGAGGTTTTCTTATTTTACAGTTCCTCCATGACTGTCCCTGTACCAACACAGCCCAACATCGAACCCGGATTATCAAATCAAACGCACATTGCCTTAAACATTGTTGATACCATTCTTAAAATAGCCACTACCCATGTTGAACTCGAACGTTCATGGGCAACGATTGAACAGGATATTAACATCTAGGAACAGTTGGAAGCTAGACAACGCCAACGCAGAAATCTTCCTTAGTTTCCTTTGCCGAAGGTTGACGTTTCTCTCTTCTCTACCCTTTACCCACTTTCGGATGCCTAGACACTGTACTTCTAAGCCTTAAGTACAGACTCTAGAACAACATCTTTTTGGCGTTGTTGCCGGGGACCGAAGTTACGAAATCTTTTTCCCTAAGAAAACGACATTCTTCTTTTCATTGAAAGTTTTACCCTTTGATAGTGAACAAAGAGTACACACCTTTTTAAGGCTTTTCCAATCTTTCACTTGGCAACTCCACAAATAATAAACTGGCATCCGGTCGAAGGAATACCAGACAAAACCCGGATGGTAATCAGATTACACCCGTTAACGATCCCGAGAAGATTCTAAAAGCGAGAGGCTCTCTTAAGCCAACCGCTGCAGTTTACAAACTTAAAACCCCAACACTGAAGACTAAGAGTTCTTCTGAACCCTCAACTTCACGCAGTCCTCTCTTTGATACTAAAGATTTAACGCCAAACTGCTCCGAAGTTAGGAGTGAGATTCATCCGACAATCCCCTTAGTGAACAAAGGAAAGGGCCCTCTTGAAAGTTCGTCGACAGTTGACATACCATCTTTCCTTCAGTTAAATTTCCCGACCTCACCAAATTCTGAAGAGTGTGTTACACATTCGGTTTCCACACCCGTCGGTTCTCCTGATTTCGTCTCTTGCAAATCTGAGGAACCGAGTCCTCGCATTCCTTATCTTTCCTCATCGGATTTTCCTCTTCGCGAAGAAAATAAAGATTCACTTTTAATTTTCCGAAACCCCCTTTACAACTTTCCACAAATAACGATAGCAGCCGCCGGAGGAGGAGGTGGAGGGTTTATAGGAGGAGGTGGAGGGTTTATCGGAGGAGGAGGGGGGGGGAGCTCCTCTAGGAGGAGTTGGAGGCCAAGGGCCTTCCCCCCCTCCCAGAGTGTTTGCGAAAGTTGCAGCCAGGTGTTCTCCCTTGGTATTGCCTGTCCCCCTACACGACCTTCCCGAAAATTACATAAAAAAATTGCCAAAATTCACTGGGGAAGGGGATTTGACCACGGTCGAACACATTAATTTCTTTGATCAATTTGCAGATATCCTAGGTATCGAACATGAAGACGTATATTTGAGGCTTCTTGTTCAAACCTTCAAAATCCAGGTCCGAACTTGGTTTCGGAGTCTACCTGCAGCATCTATCTTGTCTTATGAAGCCTTAGAAGATGCTTTCCTCAGACAGTGGGGCGAAAGAAAAGACCACTTATATTATTTAACCGAATTTGGGTCTTTGAGAAAAAAGAATTCAGAAACAATCATGGAATTTATTCAAAGGTTCAACAAACTGTATAACAAAATCCCAGCCGAGGATAAACCATCCCAACCCGCGGCCAAGGTAACTTTTGTAGGGGCTTTCAAACTGGATTTTGTACTCCTTTTGCGAGAAAGAAGGGGAGCCACCCTAAACCAAATGCAGGACGATGCTGTATAAATTAAGTCTAATATGATGGCTTCTGGTAAGCTTAAAGCTAAAATAGAAACTGGAAACCGAGAAACCAAACGCTTTAGAGAACAAGCAGGGTCGTCATGATCTAATAGAACCACAGATGACAAAGTAGATGATATGGCCAGGGTAATCAAGGAACTATCTAATAAAATATCCAGAATGGAGCTTGAACAGGCCAAAACTGATTCCTTCACCAAAAAGGATTTCAAGAGGAACCCCAACCCCCCGAACCAGTAAAGACAAATAAAAAACGAAGATCAAAAAATTCAAGCTCCTCTAAAGAGCGAAAATTTTATAGAAATGAGTGATCTCCAAGATTTTGGAGATTCGGATAATGATGTCACGAGCTTCGGTGATGACTGCACGCAACCGTATCTGACTAGAGAAGACTATGAAAAATCTCTAAACACTCAACAATCATCGGTTAAGGGTGAAGAAAGTGATCATACTGACATTTGTGGCTCTCAACAAGAAATTGAAATGATAATGGCTGAGATCCAACCTAAGTACAACTTAAGATCTAAGAGTAAGCCCACCTCAACTACTCAACCCAAGAAAATCCTCCAAAGAGGTCAAACTTATGAGCCTACTCCGGAAGAGACCTCATTACTCAGCAGTAAAACGAAAGTAGTAAGCACTCAAGAGTCCGAAGTGGGAAAAGTTGAGACCCAAGCACAAGGAACCGAAACGACTAATAAAATTACGCCTTCAACCAAGACCATGAATAATAAAGCGGTCCAGACGAATAAGTCGAAAAGGAAGGATTCAGAAATCTCAACTAAAGAAACAGACAAGGCGAGCGAAGCTTTCAGTTTTGAAAATGAGATAAATAAAATTAAGATACCAATCCATCGGGTAGAATTAGCAAAAAACCCCATTTATCAGAAGCAGATTACCAAAGTGATGGGTGTCTCAGAGCTAGAAAGCCAGTCTGACGTTTTAAACCTGGAAGATGACAAACCTAACATCACTTTTGGTCCACATTTTGAAGGGGCCAAAGACATTATTGCTCCCTTCTATATCACTTTAAATGTATATGATCAATTGCTACATAATTGCATGTTAGACTCTGGAGCCTCCCATAACGTTATGCCTAAGATTATTATGGACAAATTGGGTCTCCAGATCACCAGACCTTATGGAGATCTTTACTCTTTTGACTCAAGAAGGGTTAAGTGTATGGGGATGATAAAAGATTTGGTAGTTACCCTGGCGCAGGTCCCGGTTAAGAGTATCTTGATGAACGTGGTTATTGTTGATATTCCCCCTAAGTATGGCTTACTGTTGTCTAGGTCATGGGTAGCCAAGCTGGGGGGTTCTCTTCAATTGGATATGACGTTCGCCACAATTCCCATGTTTGGTGGGAAATTCACTCGGTTGTATAGAGAGACGAGATTAGCATATACGGTAAGCGACCCTCAAAATCCGAACAATTTCCCTATTTACATTGCGGGTCAAGATTTAGGAAATTGTATATTATCATTTGATGATGGTTTAGATGGTTTTCCGGAGGAAAACGATATAGAAGAGGAAGAGTCAGATTACATGACAGAGGATCTGTGTAGCACCGGTGTCTGGAAAATGTATTTTGACGGTGCCTCATCTTGTGAAGGGGCTGGTGCAGGAGTGCTTTTAGTGGCTCCCGAAGGAAAGTTCGTTGTTCCTTTTTCCTACAGACTACAATGGGATATAGATTACACTAACAACGTATGTGAATACGAAGTGTTGGTCTTAGGATTAGAGGCTGCCAAGAAGCTAAAGATAAATAACTTGGAGGTATATGAAGATGCAGAGTTAATAGTCAAACAAATAAATCGACGGTACCAAGACAAGCATCTCAGATTGAGATCATACAGGAATTATGCCTGGGATTTGATAGAAAACTTTTTCTCGTCCGTAAATGTCCACTTCATCCCACGCGCAGAGAACTTACATGCTGATGCATTGGCTAAAGCAGCTTCAACCTTCTCTCCTCCCACGAATTTCAAGTTGAAGTATCACATAGAAATCAGACACAGACCATCTATACCAGACAATATCCAGCACTGGCAGGTTTTTGAGGATGACGAACAAATTAAGAAGTTTCTTGAAGTAGTAGGTGAATTCTCTGAAACTCATGCAGACCAAGAAAATCAAAATGACCCGATATGGATCATGCAAGAAGGGGAGGATCCTAAAGCTTTCCGAGACAAAATCTCAGATCATCGCATGCTGGTCCTTAAAAACAACCAGATTCCAAAAGGATTGATTCCTTTAGAAAGACTTTTTGATCAAAATGACATACCTGTAAAATCCACCTTACAACCCCAACCAGAAGAAGTGGAGGACTGTGATATAGGAACCAAAGAAGAATCCAGGATGGTAAAAATATCCAAGTTCCTCCCTCTCGAAATAAAAAGTAAATATAAAGACCTACTCAGACAGTATAAAGATGTTTGTGCCTGGTCTTATGATGAGTTAAGGACATACGACACTTTCGTAATTGCTCACAAGATACCCTTAAAGCCTGGGGTCAAACCATTTAGGAAAAATCTTAGACATATCAACCCCATGTTGTTACATGTGATCGAAAAATAAGTTAAGAAACTTTTTGATGCGAAAATAATAGTACCTCTGAGATATTCAGACTGGGTAGCAAACCTGGTCCCAATCAGGAAAAAGAGCGGGGAAATCAGACTGTGCGTGGATTTTAGGAATCTTAATAAGTCGTCTCTCAAGGACAACTATCTGCTGCCCAAAATGGACCATGTGTTAGAAAAGGTAGTTGGAGCCAACCGAATGTCTATGATTGACGGGTTCTCTGGTTATAATCAAATCGCCATGAATGTACAAGATAGAGAAAAAATCGCTTTCACCACACCATGGGGTACGTTCATGTATGATAAAATGTTGTTTGGTTTGATGAATGCAGGGGCCACGTTCTAGCGCACTATGGACATCGCTTTCATTGGTGAAAGGGATAAGTTCGTGGTCATTTATCTTGATGATTTGACAGTTTTCTCTAAAACCGATGAAGAACACTTGATACATCTTAAACAGACTTTCGAAAAATGTCGCAGGTTTGGTCTATCTCTAAATCCAAAGAAATCACATTTCTCCATGCAGGAAGGAAAGCTTTTGGGCAATATCGTATCTAAGGATGGAATCGGG
Organism: Picea engelmannii; assembly: GCA_009831015.1. NCBI lineage: Eukaryota > Viridiplantae > Streptophyta > Pinopsida > Pinales > Pinaceae > Picea > Picea engelmannii. Next base: position 602,326 of record ML782057.1, on the reverse strand, counting down.
ATTGATCCTAAGAGGATTGAAGTGATAGATACTATAAATATTCCCAGAAATGTAAAAGAGATTCAATCTTTCTTAGGAAGAATAAATCTTTTACGAAGATTTATCCCGAATTTCGCTGAGATTGTAAAATTGATCACGGGTATGTTGAAAAAGGACAGCGAAGTAAAATGGACGACCGAGGCCAAAGCATCGTTCGCACATATTAAGAAGGTCATAAGCGAGGCACCTGTATTAGCGAGCCCCGACTATCTAAAAGATTTTCTTATTTTCTCATTTGCCTCCGAGCACATGATTGTCGCGGTGCTCCTACAAAAGAACGAAGAAGGTTTCGAACAACCAATCACCTTTTTCAGCAAGAGCCTTAGAGACGCAGAACTGAAGTATGATATAATAGAAAAACAAGCGTACACTATGGTAAAAGCATTAAAAGCATTCAGAACGTATGTATTACACTCCAAGATAATTGCGTATGTACCTACCAGTTCCGTGAAAGATATCTTGGTACAACCGGACAGCGATGGAAAAAGAGGGCAATGGCTCGCTAAAATCCAAGAATTTGATCTGGAAGTCAAACCAACCAAATTGATAAAAGGGCAAGGCCTGGCCAAACTCTTGGCTGAGTCGAATTTCAGAGCCCTAGGTATCAATTGCCTGCAGGGAGGCGACGAAGACATGAACCTGAATGAGTTGAATGAGCAAACAAGTCCAAACAAGATCAAAGAGAAGTTCATATCGTCAGGCTGGCACAGAGACATAGTATCATACCTGCTAACTCTAAAATGCCCAAATGAGCTATCACCATCAAAAGCCAGAACTTTAAAACTCCATGCAGTTAAATATTGTATCGTCGAAAGTCAGCTATATTGGAAAGATCCACTCGGTTTCCTGTTAGTCTGTTTAGTCGAATCGGAAATTCAGCGGGTTATAGACTAATTTCATGAGGGAATCTGTGGGGGGCATCACGCTTGGAGAGCTACAGATTACAAAATTCTAAGGGCTGGGTACTACTAGCCAAAACTTTTCTCAGACGTTAATGCCAAAGTCCGAGCCTGCAACCCTTGTCAACTATATGCAGGTAAACAGAAGCTCCCGGCACTGCCTTTAGTTCTAGTCAAAGCTGAAGCCCCATTTCAGCAATGGGGTCTAGACTTCATAGGAGAGATTAATCCCCATTCCAGTGATCAACACAAGTGGATCTTAACCGCAACAGATTATTTTACTAAATGGGTGGAAGCCATTCCAACCAAAAGGGCAACAGACTCGGTGGTAATCGATTTCTTAGAAGACAACATTTTGTCTAGATTTGGTTGCCCCCGAAAGAGAGTTATAGATAATGCCCAAGCCTTTAAATTTATGGCTATGATCAACTTCTGTCATAAGTATAACATCGTTCTCGGCCATTCCACAGCATATTATCCCCAGGGAAACGGATTGGCCGAGTCATCTAATAAGAGCCTGGTAATATAATCAAGAAAGTATTGGATGAAAATAAAAGGTCTTGGCATGTGCACTTAAAATACGCATTGTGGGCGAATCGCATAAGCACAAAAAGGTCAATCGACATTTTGCCTTTTCAGATGGTATATGGGACCGATGTTGTGCTACCTATAAACCTAGCGCTCCCAGTGATGAAGTTATGGCAAGATCAAAATGAAGAACCCAATCATGTCACCAGGAGGATAAATCAGCTGATTGAAGTTAAACAGCATAGGGTCGAAGTAAACGAAAAGTTGCATAAGTACCAAGATGACATGAAGGCATTATTCGACCGCAGAGCAAAGGACAAAGAGTTCCTCCCAGGTGATTTAGTATTAAGGTGGGACGCAAGAAGGGAAGAAGCAACAAAACATGGTAAATTTGACCACCTCTGGTATGGGCCATTCAGAGTCTCAGCTCTGGAGGGAAAAAATTCCTTCCTACTGGAAAATATAGACGGTGAAATCCTCAACGCCCCTGTCAACGGGCGTTATCTGAAGCATTATATGACATAACAATCGCCAAAAATAATAATAATAAATAAATAAAATAAAATAAAATAAAATTTGTATACTTATATATATACTTTGTACACATATACATATTTTTCATTTACGCATCGCTTTTTGATTTTATTTTTCTTTCGTGAACTTTCGACACCTTTCGGATAGCCCCGATAACCTTCATATTTGCCTCTTACAGGGTTCCAGCTGCACACAAAATAAGCAGAAGAAGTAAACCAAAAGAGGGTGTCAGAAATAAATCGACTTAAACAAGTGATACCCAAGAAATTTGATATTGTGCAAAGAAATTGAAACGAAAAGGTATAGATGAGATTTCCTAAAGGACATGTTCTAAAGGACTATTAAAGAAATCCGAGGTAACCTCATTCAAACAACAATATCGTCTGAACTGATAAATAACATAATTGTTTCTTTGTTTAATCAGAAGTTAAAACAAATTAAATGATTCACCCAAATTAAAAGCAGTCAGTCAAAGTAAAGTATCCCCGAAAAAGATCTACAAGAGTCAGTTCTGAATTTTTGACCTCTGTATTTTCAGTCCGTAAGTCACCGCCTGTCACCCTTTTCCATCTCTGTGTTTACCTTTTGAAAAGTCAGCATCTTTCTGTTTCTCATAAGAAGGGATAAGAGTTTTCGTTTCAACCTTGTGAGCTTCAAAGCAGATTGTGGAAAGAAGGCAGGTCTTCACAACTCCTCGATCCCCTGCTAAACGAAGAGATGCCTAAAGTGATCCTAACTTTCCTAGGTTTTTCAACAACATCGGAGGATTGAGGCTTGCTCAAATAGAATGCCCTAAGAAAGTTATTTTCCCTTTTTTCCCCTGAGAACGAAGGTGTTGTGAAGGTTAAGGGAAGGTTGGTACCAAGTAATCAAAGTAAGTTGATAGACCTATAATGCAAAATATTACACAGATATCAGCCTTGATACAAACTGATTGCCCCCATCTTCGCGCTCTAAAAAGCAAATTATAAGACAGGTGGTGAAAGGAAATTCAGAAATGATTGCCCCCACCTAGTCCAAGAGACGATGAAAGGAAATTCAGAAATGATTGCCCTCGTCTCAGCATTTAAATGCATATATATATTCCGAAGTGGTGAAAGGAAATTCAGTAAAAGGGGCCAGATAACTTCACCGGGGTACTGAACAAGCTCGCTGGCAGTGAAGCAATATCTGAGATATCTGTAAGGCTGTTATACACGAATATCACTCTACTCTGGTAACCAATTATTTTTAAAACTTGATCCACATCCCAAGTTCAGACGGGGCTTCCGATTTAAAAAACATATAAACTTCTTCTTTTGATGCAAGTTGATAGCCGCAAGATCTGTTGGGTCTCCTAAAACAGTTTTGATTGTCTTAAGGGAGACCTAAATTTTAGTGACGGAAAGAGAAAGTCGTGAAAGGGACTACAGCTAAGTTTAAAAAGAGTATCTAAGTTTGAAAAGATTTTCAAGCTAAAAACCGAAGTCCTTTTCCCCTCCAGTACCCTGTTCTCAAGAATCTTTTCGCCTGATTGAAGCTATTGACTCCATTTACCCAATATTGGCACGTGGTCTACTGTTCTTCCCGTTTTACAAGAAAACGAGATCCCTAGTTGGAGCCTATGTTGGAGCCGCCTTTGTTTTTTCTAGCCCGTCACAAATTTCATTCTTAATGCTCGAAATCGAAAGATGGTTTTTGTATTTTCCGTCTGTGGTTTCAAAATCTTTGAAGCTTTATCATGCTAGCAGCAATGATTATTGTACTCTCGAGGCGAGTCCTACCTTTCGTAAAAAAAATTCCCCTTTTTGTTCTACCTCGGCATCTCGTAGGTTGGATGCTATAAATCACGTAGTTCACACATCCCGAGCAACGAAACGGAAAAACCGTTTTAAATTTTCACCCAGGGCAGTAACGGGAGTAAAGTTTTCCTAAACCATGATTAAACGTCATCGGGTTTTCGCACCTCGGCGTTCACCAAATCCAAAAGTTTATTGTCATAGCTCCGATAGCCGAGAACACGAAGTCCTTATTTTAGTAACCCGTGTCAAGATTAAAAGTAAAAGCTAAACCATGGTAACGTTCTATCGGCAATTCGCAACTCGGCGTTTTCCTTTTTAAAAGTTACATTGTCTAAGCCCCAACTCGCGAAATCACGATAAGGATATGAACATAATTAATTAATCACTTAATCCGAGTTTATCTTCCCTTTTAATTAAGTCTTATTCTCGCGATCTCGCGGTTTCGCAGCTCGGCATGCAAACTTCCTGGAAACTTACCTTCGAAGCTTCGAGTTGCGATATGGCGAATATAAATAATTACGAAATCAATTAAGCGCCTAATCACAATTGCGGTTTTGTTAACCAAAATCGATCATCGCAAATTCAGGGGTTAGAGGTACAAAGAGTTAAAGCAAAATTCTCGATACAACGAGTACCGAAAGAGTAATTAACGTTGGTAAAACTGGATTAATTCAGCTAAATCAATATCTCCCGTGTTTTGATGCTTGCACAATTTACGAGGTAGTCTTATTTCTTCCATATGCAAACTGACATTTCTAACCGCCAAAATTTATGGCATTAATTATGAAATATGGCGAATAGACGAATAAAGATTGTGTTTTTATTGCTAAATTTATTTCTAAACATGATTTGACAGACCTGTTCTAAAAGGTACCGAGTTTTCAAATATATATAAGAGTTGTTATTCGTTATAACAAATTCATTTCTACATTACGCAGAGCACATTTTCTCAGTGAGCTAACTTCTGTATGTATACGTACTTTTATTGCAGAAGAGCCAAAGCATGATCTCCCGTCATGGCCCCGCGAAAAGCATCCAAAGCCAATGTTGAGGTTTCGGGACAAGATTCGAACAACGTCGCTGATACTTCACCTCGAAGTGTCGACTCTGTCCCGAACTGGTCATTCGTTTCTGATGTTCTGCAGGCCGAATTGGTGGATTATTCCGATGATTCCAGCGACAATGAAAAAGACAACATAACCACCAAGTATAAGATCGTCATTCAATCGGGAATGCATAAAGTAGCGGCCAGGCCACGATTGCTCCCATATTATGACATGGTCCGATGGGCATTAGACCATGTGGACATACCAACCAGAACCATCAGGAATGAGCAGAAGGTCACCATCGGGACTTTCATACCTGAACATCTACAAGCTATGTACAAGTTGCCCACAACATCCGACCTCACATATGGTGCTGAATTCTTGGACGAGTTCAAACAAAGGAATGTGTGCAGTATGACAAAACCATGTCTAGCTTAATAAGAGATTGGGTTTCGCACCCTACGAAGTTCAGGGCAGACAGTGATGGTATATATTCAATAGCCTCCTTAGAACCACAATACAAGTATGTAGCTATGATGACATGGAGATTATACGGGAGAGAGGACACCTCACATTTCCTTCTTCCATGAGTGCCTCTAATATTTCGGGTCGGCGAAGGTTGTTCCTTCGACTGGGAGAAAATGTTGTCCGATAACTTGACCAGTCGGGTCACAGAGTATTGGGCGCAGAAATAGAGCGGAAAGAATTCTTCATTTTTCATGTCTGCATACATTATGGACGTCGTGTGATTTTTAACAACATTTCCCTTAATGAGATGGAGTTGGCCTCCAGCAGAGGATGAGCCCATCCACGTCTATCATTCGGAATTATGGGAAAACAAAGCGACAGATTTCGTATATGAAATCTTCAACTGGGTGATGGTGCCTCTGCATGTCACTATTTTCGGCCACCCGCCACCCATGATCTCGGACAGTATAGTCACAAATCTGAGCAGCATAGATGACTGGTATGTAGAAGTCGAATTCTCATATATCAGAGTTTTCGGGGCTTCTGTTCCCCCACATGCATTTCCATTATTCATTCCCGACAAGCTGGCTTGTCGTGAGGTTTCTAAACAAACAGTAATCGGTGGCATCAGCAAGGAGCTGAAGGGATACTCGAAGAAGGTATGGCCACCTTTTCCTGTTCATTTAAATTCATATTCTTTATTAGATTTTGGGCATGCTAAAGTTGAGGTAGCATCCCTGGAAGACCTAAAGTTTGTCCTCATTGAATACAAGAAGCACTATCCGCAAAGGGTCGTGAGTAATCATTTGGCCAGTTGCGGGCTCAAGATATTTGAGCACGAAAATTCGCCCTCGAATGACATTTTACGAGGCGCAATATCTTATGCCGAGATTTTAGCTTGGATCCAAACATTGGCACCTGAAGAGAGGGCCGATGTTCTAAAATTCCAAGAACATCGACTTAGTTGCCTTCCCGCAGTATTACGGGGTGAAAATCCGAGTACAGCGGAGGCGAAACAAAAAGATGCCAAAGGCTCCAAGGATGCGACTCCCGGTCAAGAAAAACACCAGGACGGGGAAGAGCAAACTAAGAGTCTGAAAGCAGAGATGAAGACTCTCGACCCGCCGAAGAAGCAGAGTCCGGTTACTACTCCGGGACCATCAACGAAACAAATCGTAGATCCTATCACATCGGTTACTCCCTTGCAATCGACTCAAGGAAATATTGATGCAGGGTGGATCTTCAATGAGGAGTTGAGGCCTATAAGGGTGGAAGAGCTCCCACCAAATGAGTTCTTCTTCGATAAGAAAAGAAACGCAGTAGTAAAGAGAGAGTTCTACCAGGAAGGGGAATCAACAGTCAAGAAATACAAAGTTATGACTGATGGGAAGGACAAGAAGAACGAACAGTTCGCAACAGAAATAGCTGGGACATTAGGTACATATGCCACAACGAACCAATTTTCAGTCGGGGTTTTGAAAAACCAGCTTAAACGAAAAAATCGCCTCATCAAGACCCTTGACGCCAGACTAGCCACAGCAACAGAGACTGCCAAAGACCAGGCGAGTGTAGGTATAGAGCAAGCAAGGTTGGCCGATAAAAGTGAGATTGAGTTGCTCAAGACTAAGCTCTAACAAGCACTGCTGGTGGTTCAGGATGGTCAGATGCAAGCGAGCCAGCAAAAAGATCTGATCGAACAACTACAGGCTAGGGTGGAAATCGCCGAAAGCAAAGTGATAAATATCGGGATGTTCCAATCCCAAGCGATGGAGATTCGGAGCAAAGTCTCTGCGGCCCAACGAAATTTACTCGCTAAGGTAAAGGCGATTCGGGACAACTACTTGCTGGTTAATCAAGTTTTGAAGAATTTAACTGCTAGAGAAAGGGAAGCTGGAGCAACACGGGTCGCCTTCCAAGAGGCTGTGATAGCCACAAACAATAGAGATTCGGGAAGTACTCCCAGGTTCACCATTTCGGAGCAGACCAGAGGAAACATTCTATTGAAAGAATGGGAGCACAGCATCTCGGAAGGCAAGCTACAAGCCAAAAAGATAACGAATTCCTTAGAAGAGGCCTTTAGTTCTATAGATGGTAATCTGCTAGGCATTGATAGCGGAGGTAGTGCCGAGGCATTGATTCAATTGAATATGGCGAAAATATCGCTTGATTTAAATGAAAAAGAGGAAAGAGATTCAACCGAGATCTCACAAGTGACTATGGCAGACATAGTCCAAATAGTTAAATGCATGCTTAAACCAAGTGCGCAATTATGTGCTATCGACATCATAGACAGACAGATGGAAGACAGGCTGCCGCAATTAGCCCAAGATTGTTACTCTTTTGAAGCCAATTGTCAAGCAGAACCGTCAAGGTTGATATATCGGCTGGTTGAAAGATGTGTCACCTGTACCGAGAACGCGCGAGGACGAGCTTCTGGCACCAAATGAAGACAAAAAAGAAGAAATTGAGCGATTGCTCTCCTCCCAATCATAACTGAAAATTTTGTAACGATTGAGATTCCATCTTATTGTAAAACTATATAAATATACCAAGGAAAGAAAGAAAAAGGGTTGGACCTTTTTGTGTCGATTGTAACAAAGTTTTTACATTTTGAGAGTTAATACAAAGCAAATCTGAAGATTCTCAATTCTGTCACGACTGTGTTATGAGTTTGTTTTCTTGTATCTCATATTTCGTTTCATTTCATATTCGTATCTTATAAATGCTTCGCTATAATTTAGTACAACCTCTACTATAGCGAATAAATTTTTTGGTTTTCTATATTGTTTACTGTTTTTCCTCTGTACCAGCTATCAGCAGGTATAAGACTAGTCAACACTTTCAGAATTCTATATATATTTTATGCTTCATCGAGTTATTTCTTTACATTTTTCCTCTTCTGTTTATACGTGAGATTCTCCCTTGAAAGGAGCCTTACTCGATAGACAGCTAAATGTTTTTCTCCCACCTCATACATTTTATCAAGATATAACTCAGTTACGGGAAAGAGCCTTTGATTTGCGCCCCTATTTTATTCCTGAAACCGTAAACTCTCTTTTATACGACCGAATTGAGACAGCACTTAAATTCTCCCTTTGTGGTTTTCTTATTTTACTGTTCCTCCATGACTGTCCCTGTACCAACACAACCCAACATCGAACCCGGATTATCAAATCAAACGCACATTGCCTTAAACCTTTTCGATACCATTTTTAAAACAACCACTACCTGGGTTGAAATCGAACATTCATGGGCAGCGATTGAACAGGATATTAACATCCAGGAACAGTTGGAAGCTAGACAACGCCAATGCATAAATCTTCCTTAGTTTCCTTTGCTGAAGGTTGACGTTTCTCTCTTCTCTACCCTTTACCCACTTTCGGATGCCTAGACACTGTACTTCGAAGCCTTAAGTACAGACTCTGGAACAACATTCCCCATTGCCTTCGAAGGCTTCTTAGGAAGAATGTGGACATTAGATCCTAGATCTAGCATCACATCCTTGATATCATACCCATCCTTCTGGGCATCCAAGCGGAATTCCCTCCCCATTCTTTTCTATGCCTTATATGTCAGTGAGTTATATAAAAAAAGATAGTTGTTCCTTGATTTAAAAGGACATTAGTTACATATTTCAATATCAAGATTTGAAAACTATCCACTATCACAAATATCTATGTTGAATCTTCAAAAAAGTATGGTTGTTCCATGACTTAAAAAAGACAAAAATACACAAAATTGTATCTTTCAAAAGGAAAATATGTAAGTTGTCCACTATGAGGGAAAAAAAAAGGAAATTATATCCATGGTGCATGAGGGAGATCAACTATGTGCCCATCCTAAAAGATGGAAATGGTCCAAGTACCACTCTCCAGCCCCAATGCCTCTTTTGAAAGGCCATCTGCTACCCTGTTGCTACCCTTATATATATGAGACAAAGAAATGTGTGAGAAAGTCATCATCTATTGTTGTGTATCATCAAAAAGTGTTTGTAGATTAAAATTTATGAAAGATGCTTCCTTTTGAGTCCATTAGATAACGAGTGAAAAATCCCTGAAAATTTATAGTTGTGTAACACCATATTCTTGAGCCAAGTAGAGGGTTAATTTGAGAGCCACCAATTCACAATAATTATTATTTCCCTACCAAATGCCAGCTTTGAAATCTATGCTATGATTTGAGGAGAGATACAAGATTCCTCTTGAGCCTCATGCAGGATGATTCTTAACAATCAAAAATTGAACAATGAGCAAACATGCTCACAAAACCACACTACTGTTCATCACGGAATCACGTACATTTATAGCCAAATGATTCAATACTAGACTTAGAATACTCTCCTAGAATTGTGGATCTCAAACCACTCTGGCACCAAACTTATACATGCACACAACAATCTACAACCACTTTGCCTAGTTTCAACATTATTCCAACACCTCCCCTTAATACAGAAATTGGTTAATGCCAAAGCCATACATAACACATAACATGCCCGCTGGTCTAAGTCTCAACCAAGCTTACAACATTACATAAAAAATAATAATATTGCATTCTAGTGCAACATACACTCTTCTCATTATAACTCTTTTTCTTTCTTATGCTCCAAACCTTAAAACATGTAAATTTTATTTTCATCTTCAACTTTTGCTTCATCTTCACTTTGATCTTCTTTTCTCTTAGACATGGCTCCAACTTTTTCTTTTTCATCTTAAATATGACTCGCGCAAGTATGCATTGCATTTGCTTAATCTCTCTGTAACGATGGTCATAAAACTAGTCTTCAATGCTATCATCAATTTCGATACTGCTTCTTCTCAATAGTCTTGTCATTCCAAAAGACTTTTCAGAACCGTTTTCAATCTCTGCAACTTCAGTGCAACATATAATGTGAATATCACCATACATAAGCTTTGCAAGCCATTCTTCAATAAATGTGAGTTCATCATCATAATAGTTTTTAGCTTCATTTGCTTGATTTCCATTCCAACTCAACAAATCATCAATCAATTTATTCTCCTTCGTAATCTATGACCATTCTTTAATAGACAAATTCTCTTCATCATACATTGCTACCTTTCCCAAGCCTGGCAAATAATTCTCACACGTTGCAAGCTCTCCTTCTTTTAAACAAGCACCTTTTGGATCTACACGAATATTAATCCACACTGCTCCACATGCATCGAACAGTTACAAGTCCACTCTCTCCATGCAGGGTCTCTTCGCAACAACAGACTCCTCCACAACAGCTCCACACATAATCCTTCACTCAACAACAAACTCCTTCACATAGAGTCTCTTCACAATAGCGATTCCACCTCAAGACGGTGGCTACCTCCAAAACTATGACACTTCATGGGTGACTTTTGTTCCACATAACACAATGGATTGACTCTTTGCAACCTCATTCTTCTCCTCGATGTGTGCACCAATGTTCTCTGCCTCCAACAAATCGGTTGCTCCTTCTTGACTCGTTAATTCTGGAGAAGTGACTTTCTTTCAGCAATTGACAGAGTTCCACATTGTTAACAATACACAATTATGGCAGACTGAAATTTTATTATAATTTGTAGGTTTTCTCAAGGTCTAGATATTCCGTGACTCACTTGCCAATTGCTTTATGCTCAGATCATGCACTATTCCACCACTACAAATCACAATGCTGCCCCAACCAATGCACGTCAAACATTCACTTCTCTACTCCATGGGAAGTTTCTGGCAGCAGATCTCTCAACCTCATATGAAAACTAGGTCGATTTTTATAGGTAGTGCTTCTTTTCATGCAACTCCTCACCTCAAAACAATGCACACCATGTTCAACAGGCGCTCCACGAACGCTGCAATTTTCCTTTCTCGACGGATTTGCTCCAACATGCGAATGCATAATACGCGTCTCAAACTATGCACATCATGTCCACTACATCACATATGACCAAGGATACACACAACACAAGGGAAAACATTGTCCCCCCTGTAATGTTCTTGACTTGGCTAGTCGAGGAAACACTGCTAATGTGTGTGTAGCATCAAAGGTTTACAGCATATAAATGATCATACAAATAATAAACGCGACAAAAGACTGCAAAGTTTGTATTATGATATCTCCATGGATTACAAAATGGTCGAATGCGGCTGAATAACTGGCAATACTCGACTAGATCAACATACAAAGGATCTTAGCCGGAATATAAATAAGCAACTGCGGCTGAATAAAATAACAACACTCGGCTAGATCAAAAGACAAAAGGATCTTAGCCGGAATACAAATAAGCAACTAAGAGATAATACCTGGAATATGGGAGCACTGCGGAATCAATGAAGAATGATGGAAGACCTGGATGATCTTCCCGGTGACTAGGGTGTGTCTTTCAACACCGAAATCAACCAATTGGTGTCTTCCTCTTGGATTACACTGAATTATCTCTCCTGAGATGCACCTCTTCTCCTCAATCACAAGTCATAATCTGCATAAAATGATGAATTAGGTCGTTGACCCTTCCTTTATAGCTTTCCAAAACCCTAAATCATGTTGAAACCCTAATTCACTGTTGACTTCTATTTTTAGCTCATAATGACTTAAAAGCGCTTTTAACCCTTTTTAGCTCAATGTCAATTTTTGAATATAACACCTGTGACTTGAGTGACCTCTAGTAACCCTGTTTACCCCTCTTTGGCCCTGGCTATAGTCTAACAGGGCAGTTTAGACCATTAAGCCTCCTCTTCTGGAGCTCCTATTTGGAAAGGGACATTACAGTCCTCCCTTCCCAAAATTGCTTGTCCTCAAGCAATACCAGTCCAGGGTGCTGCAACACCTGCTCTCTCTCCCAAGTAGCGTCCTCTACTGGAAGCCCTCTCCATCTGATCAAACACTCTCTGATGACCCTGCTCCATAGTTTCCACTCCCGGAACTCCAAAACCTCCTCCGGAACTAACTCCAACTGTCCCTCCTCATCCAACGAGGGAAGCTCCTCTAATGTGTTAATGAATTGTCCCATTGCCTTTTTTAGGCAAGACACGTGGAACACATTATGAATCTTTCTCCCCTCTGGAAGCTCTAGCTCGTAAGCAACCTCGCGTACTCGGCGCATGATCCTGTAAGGGCCATAAAATTTGGGCTTGAGCTTCTCGACCACACTCTTCTTCAGAGATGATTATCTGTAGGGTTGGAGTCTCAAGAAAACCAAATCTCCAACCTCAAGATTGCGCTCTATCTTGTGCCTGTTCGCACTTATCTTCTGTCGGTTTTGCGTCATCTGCAAGTTCTCTTTCAACAACTTGAGAATCTCCTGACTCTCTATGATCCAATCCTTGGCCTTGGGAGCTCTGATCTCCCCAAAGACCAAGTCTACCAAAGTGGGAACATCATATCTGTACAATGCTCGGAAGGGTGTCATACCAATGGACATGTGGAAGGTGGTGTTGTAGCAATGTTCTCCTAAATGTAACCACTTTGCCCACGTTCTCTGATGTCCTCCTACATAGTTCCTCAAATACGCTTCAATCCAATTGTTGACAATCTCGGTCTGCCCATCTGTCTGAGGGTGATAGTTGGTGCTAGGTGTCAACTCTGTCCCCACCAACTGAAACAACTCTCTCCAAAATGTCCCTATGAACCGACTGTCCCTGTCACTGACGATGTTCTTCGGCAA
>ML782057.1:569384-580058 GCA_009831015.1 Picea engelmannii | reverse complement strand
CTCCTCTGGAGGTAGCTCCAGCGAAGGGATCTCCTCCATCTTTTTAACAAACTTAGACGAGGAAGGAGGCTCGGTTTTGGGCCTTGCCGAGCGAACTAGCTCCTTGAAAGCTTCCAACCGGTCATTTCCTTTCTTGGCATTCGTATCTGAGGCCATGGCCGCTCTTCTTGGCACCAGGTCGCCGCGAAAACGCGTGAGGTTGCTGGCGCTCAGGAAGTCGCGTCTCTGTGTGCTCTAGATCTGCTCCCGTCGCATAGCTACCCTGCTACCCTGGTCGGCTGCCCGCGGATTTCCTCGCCCCTGCTACCCTGGTCGGCTGCCCGCGGATTTCCTCGCCCCTGCAAACAGTTCGTGCGGCTAGGGTTTAGACCCTAGTCGCGTTGAGTTCTCGCGCAGAGCCATTACTTAAAAATAAAATCTTCTATAAGTTATTAAAAGTTAAATTATAAAAAAAAAATATTAATATTAATTTGTATATATATATATATATATAAAAAAAAATTTCCTCGGAAAAAAATCGTAATTCTATTCATCTGTAGAGTGCCAAATTACATTTTGTAGGTGCTGAAAGCACATGCCCAATACTTGGGAAAACTTAGAGAAGTGTTAGTAGCTAGAATTGGCCCAAAGTAAAAAACCACAAAGGATGTACAAAGTAAGGAGCTGGGAGTAATCCCAAAAGAGGCAGAAAAAATCCAGGAGGCCTCAATAAAGCACAGCCTATAACATGGCAGAAACACGGATTGAAGAGAACCTCGACGGACCAGGCCAGAGAGACAAAAACCCAATCAAGATCAGGATCCAAAGGGACCACAAGAGAGACTGCAACCACAGAGGAGGAAAAACTGGAAGCCGTACGCCCAAGACAGACCTCAAAGTGCTGACCCTAGCATCACAAAATCATCACTACACGCTCGAGAGATGGACCTCTAAGATTTGAAACAGACGCCACGAAGAAGAAGCAAAAAACCCAAGCAACCACTCCACATCACATACCAGAAGGGGACGCAGGGGATCCCGGACACCAAGACCACCGAGGAAACCCTGACAATGCATCAAGCCCTGAACAAACCAGCAGGGATGGATTGGTGAGGCCAAACCCTTAGGAATCTTCAAGAAAATGCCTCCACGCACTCTAGAGGCTGAAGAAATAGAGGACTATAAACCAATAGACAATACAAAAGGGTCAACGTATTAGATCTGAAGAGACGGTCCGAGAAGTAAAAGATACGGTGCACAAAAACCCAGATTTAAAGAGGAAAACTTCACTCTGGTCGGCTCAACCGAAGAGGACCGGTACCTCAGCAGACAAAGGACAGGATCAAGATCTTAACAAGGAAACCGCAGCAAGACTCAAGACTACCAAGAAAAAATGCAGCCAAAGATCCGGATCCGCGCCCTAACCCACGACAAGAGGCTGCATGATACCACAACATCGTTGAAGTAAGCTGAGGAGAGAGTCTCCAGCGAACACGAACAACAGAACTGAGGCTGCCATTGCCCCACTGCCACCGAGAAGGGAAAACAATCACAAATCGCCGCAAAAAAGAAAGAGGGGTCTGTGGCTGAGCAAACGCTCGCCGCAGACCCCCTTCATTATTGCTATTATTCATATATGTGTGTGTGTGTGTATTATTTAAATCACTTTGATTTGTAAAACATGTGTTAAGTTTTTTTGATAACACATGAATAATGTGTATATGATTTGGAAGGCTACACTATTAGACTTTTTTTTGATAGGAAGTGGCTTATTTGGAAGGTGGAAAATAGGCAAAGAGTAAGGATTGATGAAGATCCTTAAAAGGTTGGTAGTGGGAAGGGGTATAAGTTGTTAGACAATTTGATTAATGTTCTCGATGTGAATGTGATCTTCTTCTTGAATCAAGTCGCTTACTTAAAATTGTCTAGTATTTGAAGCCGGGAAAGGAAGCTTGCTAACATGCTTGGTTTAAGAGGCGGGGATGAGGGTAGATTGGGAAAATTGTATTGCATAGCTTATATCAAGTCATGTAAGAATCAAGGAAGTGGATAATGAATTGATTTGGTAAAAAATCCATGTCGGGGGAATGTATACTCCCAAGGTGGGCTATAGGGATTTATGTGATTTTGGTGGGATGGATGAACCTATATGGTGGTAGAAAGACATATGGAAGTTCAAATGTCTTTTAAAGTCTCACATTTTTATGTGGCTTGCTGTCAGAAACAAAACTCTCACCTAGGATGTATTGCAGAAGCGCAATAGTCATGGCTCTAGTAGGTGTCCCTTATGTAAAGAGAATGAGGAAACTATAATACCCTTGCCAGCGTCTTGCACATATTTTGTCCAAGTATGGAAGTAGGTAGAAGGTATTACTAGTTTAAGGAATGTTTGGGTGGGGGATTATATTAAGGGAGATTTGAAAACTTGGTGCTCCAATTCTACTTTGAAAAGGTTTGAAGCTCTCCCTTTGATTATAACTTGGGGTATTTGGCTTGTTGATAATGCAAGCATACTCGAAGATATATTATCCCTCCTATTCAATATGTTGTGCATAGTAAGTCAATCTTCGAAAACTTCAAATTAACTCAAAAAGAGAAATCACAAAAGTCAAATTTCTATAAAGCATGTCAAATTTCTATAGAGCATATTGACAAAATTGGAGCTTGGGCTTACTTTGATGAAGTGTGCCAAGGGGTTCTTGCTATGTGTGGAGCAAGGGGGTCTTTTATCTAAGTGATTCCAATATTTTTATATGCAAAGCAGGGCTAAGCAGAGGTTCCAATAATTCTGTTGAATTAATGGCTCTAAAGTTATTTCTTATGCTCTTTACTGACAAAAGTACCTCAAAAATTTATATTTTTGGTGACTCATTAGTGCTAATTAACTAGATGCTAGGGGTTAACTACATGATTTTTGTTTTTTATTTTTATTGAGACCTATATATGATGGGATTCAAGTTTACAAATATGCATTTAGCTTAATTTCATTTCATCATGTACATAGAGAAAGGAATAAGGAAGCATACGGTATTTCCAAAACTGGATTATATCTAGTCCTGTGCACATGACATGTCTAGGAGTTCTTGAAGGAACAACCCTCTAATTATATTCTCACTTCTTTTTTATTGTTAGTTGGTGACAATGATAAATTGCTTGTTTAGTTTAATGCTATAATTTGGGTATAATGTTATCATAGAAGACTACGACCGTTGTTTGCTCTATTTATTACTATTTGTTCTCATGACCTACTATTGTTTCTAAAATCTAAACCTCATAATGGTGGTTTGTATTTCCATAATTAATGATATTGACCAAAGACAATGTGTGATTGATTGAATATCATGACATAGAAATTATTCAAACAATATGAGGGTCATTTTTTGTTGGTTCATGAGATTATTATTTTTGAGTTAGTAAATGAACGATGATGGAAACTTGTTAGAGGATAGGAGATTTCTACGATTTGGGCTTTTTGTGATCTTTATGTGACTATTATTTCCATGGACAGTTGAGATGTTGTAACAAGTTGGTATTTGTTTTTTTTGGATACGAGATTCCTTCTCCGGAATCATAAAATACTATAATCATGTTTCATGGACAATCGAGAGGTTGTAACAAAATGATATTTGTTTTTTTGTGGATATGAGATTCCTTCTATGGAATCATAAAATGCTATAAGCATGTTTCATGGACAATTGAGAGGTTGTAACGAGTAGGTATTTGTTTTTTTGTGGATATGAAATTCTTTCTCTTGAATCATAAAATACTATTAGCATCTACAAAATATAAATTTTTATTTGTATGAATAAAATTACTATTTTTTCAACAAAAAGAAATAAACTTCTAAAAATCTTACACACATAATATTAAAAAAATATTATACATAATTTTAATAATTAAATGACCACCTTACTATGCAACAACAATTTTAATTATTAAATAAATATAAACACCCAATTGATAAATCTATAATGGTGAAATTAATTATTTTTTTTCACACAGAAAAAAACAGATCCACTGTTATTCTATTAGAATCAAGTGTTCTTTAAATATTACAAAAAGATCTATACGATCAATAATTACTAATATCTCCTCAAAATCTTGATATGTTGATATATACTTTTGAGCAAGTTTCTAGAGAGTTGCTATTGACAGTTGTCAATTGCTTTACATATCATATTCTTACTTATGAAAAAAAGAAAAAGTAAACTTCCTTCTAGTGTTTGGTTACATTGGAATGTAACATTAGAAAATCATAAAACTAAATGCATTTACAACATTTTCTTTGTAGCAACATTTTCTTTGTAGATCTCCTCATAAAAAAACCAACCCAGGGGGCTGTCCAAAGCTTTTTTGGAGAGTTGATCTGCCACTGTGTTGAATTCTTTATGGATATGCATGAAGTGAATTCCTTCAAAACTCGCCTTTATGCATTTAATTTGTTCTTTCTAGCTGTGTAGATAAATTAGATCCATATTTGAGCAGTCATTAATCCAGTCAATAGTGACTTTGGAGTCACCAACTGCCATCAAATTTCTTATGGGCAGTCTTTGTGCAAAGAAAAGAAACCCCCAAAGTCCCAAAATTTCAGCCTTCATATTGTTACCTTTTCCTCCTGCAAAGTGAGCTTTAAAACTATGATGAGCACTTAATTTCATGTAAATTCCAACACCACAATTGTCATTCACAGTTGCTCTGTCAAAGAAACCCATTGGATTATCATCAAAGAAGATTGGGTTTAGTATAAAATCCACTTTGTCCACATCTCCTGTGCCTTTAAATTCTTTAATATCAAGTAGAATTTTGGAAATAGTTCTGGAGTCTTCTCTTTGCCAATTTTCAAACATGATTTTGTTCTTGTACTTACAAATTCTCCAGCTAACCAGAAAGGGTATACATATCATCCTTGGATATTTTGTAAACTAGTGCAATAAGTTTCTTTCCAGAGTAGACTGCATCCATGCATCTGAAAAATAGAGGGAGATTAATATTTCTTTCCAAATGTATTGAGTGGCTTCACAATGTATGAGCAAATGTTCTGTTGTCTCATCGTCCTTGAGACATAAACTGCAAACATCAGGTCCAATGCCTCCCCTTTTCCTATAATTTGCACCGGTGAGGATACCGTCTTTCAAGCATAACCACATGAAACATATAATTTTGCTTAGTATATTAACTCTCCAAATGGACTTATACCACCATTTACAAACTCCATTATGTGTGTTACTAGAAATGCATTGATATGCTAAGTCTGCAGAAACTAATCCAAAAGCCTTGTTCCATGACCAAACAATTTTATCATTTGAATTATTAAGTGATACTCCGCTTCTTTTCAACATTGTAGTGAAACTGTTCCATAAACCAAGTTGGTTGGCATTTATCCAAATTTGTGAATTGCTAAGTGTATTTGGAACGACTGCTTGTGCAATGGAAAAGATACCCTTATTATTGAGGAAATGGATTAAAAGTGCATAAAGTTTATATGAAGAATTATCTCCAATGAATGGATCCTTTCCAATAATAACTTGTTTTCCGCTCCCTATTTGCCAAGCCAACCACTGCTTAATGATATGAAATGAGATCATAATTTTTTTCCAAAAAATAGAGGCATTAGGGTACTTGAAGTTTCCATTCCTTATCCAAGAAGTCAAGTCGACTCCTTTTATATATTTTCCTTTAAGAATTTGAATCCAAAGTCTATTACCAAAAATCCCCCTCCAACAGGATTTAGCAGCTAAAGATTTGGCAAACCAAAAAATGTTTCTTATACCCCATCCACCAAATTCTTTAGGAGTTGCAATGGTTTGCCACTTGGATAAATGAAAACCTGTTTTTTTGTTCTCTCCTCTCCATAAAAAGTTTGCCATAAGTTGTTGAATTTTGTGCATAGTAGAGGTAGGGACCTTCGCTAAACTGAACCAATACACAAGAATACTTTGGAGCACAACTTTCACTAAAACCAATCTTCCACCTAGAGAGAGCCATCGATATGTCCAATTGTTAATTCTTTTAACAATCTTCTCAATCAGCCAATTCCAATCCACTATTTTGTATCCATTTGGTTTTAAACAAAAACCTAAATATTTCATTCCTTCCTCCAGGTTTATGAACGAAATGTTGAACTCTGAAAATAATCTTTGTTTAAGACTGGAGTCAATGTTTTGTGCTAGAAAAACTGATTTTTGACAGTTAGCCTCCATTCCTGATGCTGAACAAAAAATTGCTAAGATTGATTTAAATTCCAGTCAGTCTTTATATTCCCCGCCCCCTAGGATTAAGACATCATCTACGAAGAGAAGATGTGTCACAATGATTGTGGTGGCTACTTTGAGGTCGTGAAAGGACCCTTCTTCAACAACTTTTCTCAATAATATACTAAGACATTCTACAACCGGAAGAAACAATAGAGGAGAAAGGGGACAACCTTGTCGGACTCCACATTGACTTTGGAAGAATTCTGTCGGGGACCGTTAATTAATACTGCCATATTTACTGTGGAAATACAGGCCATGATCCACTGGGAGATCTCCCAATTTAAACTAATCTGAGTTAACAACATCCTGAGAAAATTCCAGCTTACCTTATCACAAGCTTTTTTCAAATCCAGCTTGAGTATAATTGTGCTAAGTTTCTTTGTCTTAGCAGAGTGTAAGAATTCTTGAGCTATGCCAACAACATCGAAAATTAAACGGTCCTTTAAGAAGCCAAACTGTTCATGTGAAATACAAACTGCTAATTTTGATTTAATCCTTGTAGCGATAATCTCAGATATGACTTTGTATACAAAGTTACAAAGTGCGATTGGCCTGAAATCATGAAAATTCCTTGGTTTATTAACTTTGGGAATAAGTGCGAAGAAGGTGGCATTAAGTGAACCCAGAACAAACCCAGACACTCTGTATTCTTCGACATCTAAGTGAAGATCCTCCCCCAAGATCTTGAAAAAAGACTGAAAAAGTTCTTGTGTCCAACCATCGAGGCGTGGGCTTTTGTCTTTAGGCATCTTGAAAACTGTATCTTTAACTTCAATAATCGAAACAACTTTACCGATCTCTTCACAATTTGATTTACTAATTTTTTTTGGCAAATGTTCAAGTACCTTGAGCTGGCTACGTGTATCTTCAGACTTGATGGATTTGAATTGTGATTTGAAGTGTTTCAAAGCAATCTTTTTAATTTCAGAATCAGATGAGTGGAGGACACCTGAATCATCTTCAATATCCCAAATTGTATTATGTGACCGCCTCATAGTGGCATATTTATTGAAAAATTTAGTATTCTTATCTGCACTGTTGAGCCAAATAACTCTGCTTTTGAGTCACCAAGTATCTTCTTGAATAGCCATAATCTTTTCTTTTTCCTGCTTCAGAACCTTAAGAATGTCCAGATCAACTTGCTCAAAAATCTGAGTCGAACACTTATCAAAGATTACTACCATCTTGGATTCTATTTGGAGCAAATCCGATTGTAATTGCGCTTTCTTATCTCTCTGCCAACGGATCACCATTTTTTTTTAGGTTCTTTAACTTTGAACACAATAGTTGGATAGTGGAGGAATCTGACCATTGACTCATATAATTCCACGTTTGCTTGACGAGTGAAGCAAAATATTGATCCTTGATCCAAGTAGAGTTGAATTTAAATGGTGGCGAAGATTTCTAAGAGAAGGAATCGAGTTGGAGGTAGATCAAATTATGATCCGAAATGGTAGAATTGATTACCCAAGATCTAACCTTGTAGTTGTTGTTGAATAGGGAGTCATCAAGGAGAAAGCGGTCCAGTCTCTTTGCTATACCACCATACCTAACTCTTCCATTCCGCCAAGTAGGAGTAAGTTTAGTAGGTTGGACATCCACTAAGCCAGAGGTGTTAATGAGACTTGTGAAGAAATCTGAGAGATGATCTAATATGGCTGAAGCCCCCCAAACTTCCCTCATAGAAAGTGTGAAGTTTAGATCTATGCCCACCATAATGCCTTCTTCGTTCAATAAACCAGACTGAATAATAGGGAGCCAGAATAATTCCCTATCTTTATAGGGGGCATAACAATTTAACAATTTAACTTTATTTGTTGACTGTTTAATCCTTCCTTCCAGATAAATACCTGCAAGGCTGTCAAGTGCAGTTAGCTCAACAAAGGCTGGATTCCAACCACTCAACAATCCACCAGAGCGTCCACAAGGGTCCAGAGCCACAACATTCCAAGAAGGAACACATTGAAGGAAAATCCTAAGAGCCTTGTCACTGCTTACTAAGGTTTCTTGGAGAAAAATTATATCATATTTAATCTTTGAAATAAGAGTTTTAAGGGAGGCAGTTTTATGGGGTCCCTCAAACCCACAAATGTTTAGGGAAAGGATGATCATAAAGGAACCTGAAGGTTCGACTAGCCTGCTCTAATGGCCGAAGAGGAAGACAAAATAGGAAGGGTCGTGGATAATGGGCATTCCGAATTTTGTAATTCTAGATCATCAAAAGAGGCTAAACTTCCCTCCATTGCTCCTGGAGGAGTTTTAGGTAGTCGAGCTCTGTTTTTTTTCTTCGAATAGTGACATTAGAGTGAAGTGAGGTAGAGGGAGGAAGACTAGATAGGTTAGAAACATGTAAGGGTTTGGGAGCAAGGGAGATCAGAGACTTAGGAAAGTGACTAGGAGTAAAAACATAAACCTTATGGTGGGGGTCACCCGTGACAAAGACATCCATACAAGTGTATTTAGTATGGTTCGCTTCAGGTTCCAAAACAGAGAGAGGCGTAGCGTCCAAAGGAGCGTCATGAGGAGGGTGGAAGACTGAAAAGCTTCAGGACTGTCAAAGTCAAATCCCATGGGCCGTAGAGCACAATTATCGACCGACTTCTCAAGATTTTTCATGAGAAGGCCCCATAAATCTCCAAATAAATCAAGAACCCACTTTTCATTACACTTCAGGTATTCAATTTTAGCCGAGGAGAGCTTATTGAAAAAGGAGGGGAAAAATAAGCGCATCTTACCTAGAAAGGAGCTACTGTTGATAAGCCCCGCTTCCGAATCTTTTGTAGAAACATAAACCGTCGCAAAAGGATCGAGCATCTGAGATCGAACCATGGTAGTCGGGCAACTTGTCTTGAGATGTCCCGTTTTCCAGCATACATGGTAACAGAAAGGCTCCTTCCAAAAGTTGACTGCTTACAGGAAATGGACATCCCCGATGGAGATGTCTATAGCATCTAGAAGACCTCTGTCCAGGTCAAGCTCGACCAGGAGCCAAAATAACCTCTTGTTATGTTTGCGAAGCGACAATTCATCAAAATATATAAACTTACCAGCAGAGTTTGCAATCGCTTCGAAAATCTGGATGGGCCAGAACTCAATAGGAAAATCTGGTAGAAGCATCTAAAAACTTATTTTCCTGAAGTTTTCTAGTAAGGGATTGAAACTCGGAAGCCACCTTTTCAACATTACGACACCTTTGCCAAAAATCCATGGCGAGCCTAGAATGCACAGAAGATCACTTTCAGAAAGAAAGTAGAATACCAACCAGTGATTAGAAAGAAGACTGAACCTGGGGCAGTATCCAAGAATGGGTTTCTAGAAGGAAATCACCCACACAGATAGTTGGCGCATACTCATCCTGGCGTAAAAAAACTTACCTACAAGAGATTTCTCCGTGAGGCCTAACACTCTATCCATAGAAATATCCCAACCGAGAACACAACTAGGCTTGTCTTCGTGGGTCTTCCAATATTTTTTTCTTCCGATTGATACGAGCTGTAACACCAACGAAACGATTGCGACCGACACTGAAACTGTGTAGGCGAGAGGCCTAGGGAGCAGAAGACGGTAGCGAGGAACCAGAGCAGGGTAAGGGATCTAGAGCGGGAGGAAGAAAGGAACTGTCCGCACTGGGGGATGCACTAAAGTGATGGTTATCTGAAGAGCTCGTGTCGGGCACGTGACGAGTGCCAGGTGGTCGAGATTCGAAGGGTAAGGAAGGCACCTGTCGAACATTTGGCAGGGAGATTAAAGCAGGAGTAAAAGCGCTAACAACAACAGGTGTGTGATGGGATGGAGATGTAGCCTGCACTGTAGTCGAAGGTAGAGGAAGCTGAGGAGTCAACACCTGACGATGATAGTCATACATGAGTTTGTATGTCTCGTTGGCGAGGAAAAGGCCATCCTTAGCCCACAACTCGTCCTCGTTAGCCCAGAAAAGATCGATGCTACTGGCCATCTACCCTAGAAACACGCCACAAAGGCTGAGACGTAAGATACGACCATTTGACTAAAGAGAAACTCCACAGTTGCAGAGGGGAAAACAAGGTGACTTGGCATCATCAAGGCTGGTCAGTACGGGCGCAGGAGAAAGTACTGCAATCATCAAACCTAACCTCTAAGCATGACTACTGTGGAAACCCTAGGGCAATCTCTTGTTCAGACCATGCGATACAGACCAAATTCAATTTATATATACTTCTTAACAAACCACAATTGACATTAACTTCTTTGTTAATAACAATTCCCAATGGTAAAATTAATTTGAAAGTGATGGTT
Organism: Picea engelmannii; assembly: GCA_009831015.1. Classification (NCBI taxonomy): domain Eukaryota; kingdom Viridiplantae; phylum Streptophyta; class Pinopsida; order Pinales; family Pinaceae; genus Picea; species Picea engelmannii. Next base: position 569,550 of record ML782057.1, on the reverse strand, counting down.
GATAAATCGATAATGTTGAAATTATTTTGAAAGTGATATAAATAAAATAGGTTAAAATAGACTTCTCTTAAATTATTTTTTTTATGAAACTATTTTTCTTTTTTTTAATTAATATGTATAAACATAATATATAGAAATAAAAAAAGTTTTTTTTTTTTTTTTTTTT
>ML782057.1:555278-566156 GCA_009831015.1 Picea engelmannii | reverse complement strand
ATGGTAAGGTTCTCTCAAGATCTCTTTTGGTCGATCTAGCCTCCTCCAAGCCAAGGTTCTGAAAGGTTGCGGGGTCAAATTTATTTGGTGTCTTCGTGTACAACTTTCATATTGCCCTTGGCAATTTGGTGTACTAATTGTAGCAAGTAAAATTTTCAACTGGAAAAAAAACCAAAAAAGAGTGTATGATGGTTCCTGGTTCCAATACTACATGTCATAATATTGATGTCACGTTTAAACTTTGACTATTAATAAAAAGTTACATAATTCCACACAAGTGCAGAATAATGACCGTACAGGTGGCAGAACGGACATAAAAAGTAGGTCCCGCTGGTTGTCGTCGTTGTCTGTGTCTGTGCGCAGCAGGCAGGTTCTGTAGGGTGGTCGTATTGGCAGGTATATGCAGTACATTATACATACATACCCTTGAAAACCCCCATGTGCCGAACTCATCATTTTATCTGTTTCTTTGGCGGGCTGTAAGTCTTGGAGAAACGTTCGCTCGATTAATCATGGCATCTGACGGCCGTGGTGGCGGGACGAAATTCGAGGAACGAATATGGAACGTCCGATGGATTAAAATGGTTTCTAGAAACGAAAAGCAATCATTCGTTTGGAGTGCATACACTACGGTACAGTGAAAGGATKTGTCATGCGTTCGAATCTCCTTCTCGGAYGGCCCATCAAGAAAAATATGTACGGTGATATAACGTGATATAACAGTATCTACGCCTATGTATATACTACAAATACAGTTATTGGACGTCGTAGTCGCACGGCCCAGGTCACTGGAAGATGAGGCGGTTACTTTCACCACGGAGTCCAAATCCAGCGGGTAAGAAAAKTATACTCTACTCCTMCTGTAGTGTTASAAAGAGACCWTTTTTTTCGTTTTTTATATTTGTTCTTGTCTCTGTGCAGGCTTTATAACAGCTATCCTTAGTTTTAAACTTGTCTTTGGAGTTTCAATAGAGTAGCTACTCATAGAAATATGGAAGACTACCTATAGTACGTTTTCGTTGCATCCAGGGTTTTAAAACAAATTGGAGTTTGGGAGTGGACTCAGAAACTAATCTTTTTGGCSGCTGTGCTGTAATGGTTTGTGGTATGGYAATTGCCCTTGATTGTACAGGTGAGGGTCAWGTGTTACAATTTTAGTTAAAACTGCTYATGGTCTTCAGTTTTGTATTAGTGATTTTGAAGGTTTCTTGTTTGTTGAGAATTCACAGGGTRTGCTTGTACATGCTATCTCTTGGTCTGCCTGTTGTAGCTTTTAGGCCTTTTTTGTTCATTAATYATGGCTAGAATTCAGTAAGGCGTGCTGTCTTCTCTGTCTGGAGTTCGGTTCAGTGGAGTTGTTGGTGGAGAACTACTTGGCATTTCAAGTTTTGTTTGTTCAGAGTTTCACGAGATCATATGATTTCCTTGCTGTTTAGTTAGTTTTTTTTTTGGGAGGGGGGGAATTGGATCGGAGGATTTTAAGGTTTCTTTGTTGAAATTTACTAAACCTCGGTTTAGGAAACTGTTCTCCGTTGTAAGCTACTTTTCTGGGAGCCTGCCTCATTTTGTTCAATCGATTTATGGACCATTTCAGCTTATTTACGTGGAGTTTAATCCATATTTGAGCATTTGTTTCCCTAATTTTCGTTGTGGCTGCAAGAAGTTTATGGGCAAAGTTGTTTTTTTCTAGAATTTATCAGGACCCAGGGCTGAGGCTTCCTGGTCTTATCTTTACTATTAGTTTATGGTTTTGAATATGATTCCAAGGCTCCTTTATTTACCATGTAAATTACCCAGGGTTTGAGACCCTTTTGAGCTTTATGCAGGTTTCGGGGTTTTCTTTTATTGCTTGGGACCAACTTTTACTTTGCTTGTTGTGACTTTAGGTGAAGATTTGTGTTTTTTATGAGGGAACTCTGGTTGTGATGAAGTTAACTGTACTGAACATTACCCTTTCTATGAGGGATTTTAAGGTTCCCTGGATTTTGGTCGTTGAAAACCATGGGTTTTTTGAGGAATCTCTTATACATTCTGCATGGATTATTTTTAAGGAATGTGTTAGAAAGTATGCATTATGCTCCTTTATTTCTGTGCATTTCCTTTTTCTTCTCTTGAAATTCATGAAGGGGCTTTGAGCTTTTTTTTATCCAGAATTGCTTGGGATTAGCTTTAGCTGTAATTGTTTGGAAGCGTTTTATTAAGTTGTTGCTGTGTAAAGGAGTTATTTGTAGAAGACTTATTTGGCTTTATGAATTTTGGTTGTGAAAAATACTCCTTTTCTTTTGTATGAATTTTTTAAGGTCTGGCTTGTTCTATTCTCGAAGAGTATGTATTTCTGTTGAATTTAGATATCTATATAGGGCATTCTGTGTCTGCTGGATTCCGTTTGTGACAATTTCTGAGGGTTTAACTTCCTTTCAAAAGTTATGTAGGTTTTGAGCCTTTATTTATTGAGACTTGATTGGGATGTTGGTATTTTCAAAATACATGATCGAGAGAAAGAAGAATGTATTGTTTACTTAATGGAGGAGTTATCAAATACATTGCCATAAGCTTCTTTTATACATCAAGTGATAAAATATATAACTATCTCCTCAAATAACCTATATTTAATGTTGGGTCATTAACATTCCTTTTGACCCTCTAACATTACAACTCCTAACAACACTCAGACTCCCCTTAACACAAAATAACACTTTTTATGTTTACCCCCTAAAGACAAAATCCAGAACAACACTTTTGAAACAACTAGATTCAACAACAAAATTTCTATAATGTTCATGTTCTGTCTTCAGAAGCTCAATGCCACTTAAGTTCTAGGACTCTTCTCAGTGCTCCGTTTCACTGGCATAACCCTCAATCTGAAGTTAGGTCTCCATTGGACTCTCATAGACTCTCTATAATCTATGAGATTGCTATCACCCTCTTTCTTTTAAGGTAGAGTTAGGTTGGACTCTCCTAGCCAATCAATCAACTGCACATCCCTTCCTCAATACCCTTTGTCTGGAGGTTGAGATGCTAAGCTCTCGATCAAAACAAGAAGTCTGTGTCAGATTCATCATCATTCTCATTTTCATCTAAGTCTTTATCACCTGAATCCTAAATCATATTACAACGCTGCTTCTTTTTCATGACTTTAATTTTAGGACATCAGCTTCTCATATTTTGCGATCCCAGGCTCCATGTCCTGATTTGATTTTATAGTGTTGTTGCCTTCAGCTTTTCTACCTGAGTGATGTTTCCTTTATTGAAAAGAGACTTTCTTCAACGTCCTCTTTTGCTACTCATTTTTCCTGAGCCACAAGGGTCGAGATCATGGTCCCTAAGGATTGTTAGGGGATTTAACTGAGACTGAACACTATGTTGTTATAATATGTGGGAAGACCTACTCAGCAACATTTCTTTGTCATCATCTTTTTCAACCTCAATGTGTACTTCAGCCAACTGCATCAGTGCTTTCAAGGTGTTTATATGACTAGGCATGATTTCCTGCTGGCCATCTTTAAGCCAAAGATGTGCTTCTTTAAGGTAAACTCGATGCTTTGTGCTTTTGACCCAAACAGCTAATTTAATTCGTCTGTAATTTCTTTGGAGCTTTTAGCCAAGTCCAGATGATGTAATTGCGTATCAGACATTCCCAACCCAATGATAGATTCAGCTTTATCATCTTTTATAGTCCATTCAACTAGTTTATTTCATTGAGAGGGTTTTTCATTCTAAGCCAAGGATGTGCTTCTTTAAGGTAAACTTGATGCTTTGTGCTTTTGACCCAAACAGCTAATTTAATTCGTCTGTAATTTCTTTGGAACTTTTAGCCAAGTCCAGATGATGTAATTGCGTATCAGACATTTCCAATCCAATTATACATTCAGCTTTATCATCCTTTATAGTCCATTCAACTAGTTTATCTCATTGAGAGGGTTTTTCATTCTAAGCCACTGAGAATGCTCCATATCGTCAAGTTCATTACAGTTTTAATTCGATTTTACAGGTATGAAAGTTTCATCTTTTCTAAGATAGGTTTCTTTATTTTCAGAAAAAAAAAAACAACAAAAACATTTTTTTTTGTGTAATCCTGCCCTCTGTTTTACGAAGAATCTTTAAGAAAAAATAAATACCTCCAGGTTTTCCTTTGCCCTATGTGCATCTGAAAAACACGCTCTAGGGAGACTGCATGTGCAAAATTCTTGCCTGGTATTTTCAGATATTTTCCCTAACAGGGCATCACGTCTGCTAGGCAGGTCAATATTCTCCTGTTTCATGGTATTATGGCTGTGTGCTATGCAAGCATTTTCAAACTTTCAAGGCCATTGCTTCTGGCAATGGTAATCCCTAGCATCTTAGTTCTAGTCTTGCAACGTGAAGCTGTTATTGAAAGCATTGTTTGTAGCACTGCTTATAAAAATCACGACATATGTCTGCATCACAATCCTGCCTTTATGCTTTAATGAGAATGATACTGCTACTGCATATACAAGTCGCTGATTGAGGATTATGCTGATAAGTCAATTTTTATGCTGCCAGGTAATTCGGTCTGCTGTTGCCAGATGATTCACTGCATGGCCTTGTCTTGCCACCAGATAATTCATTGCTTGGCTCCAATTTGTTTGCCATATGCTTCTTCTGTCTGCCTGTAGATTGAGTTATATACCTTTGAAGTTTGTATGCTGTCTGGCTGTTGTGCCTTAGAATAATATTTTCTCCTCATTTGATTTTTCTTTTTATGCTATCTGGCCATTTTGCTTTCTTATAATACTTTGTCTTCAGGATTTTCCAAACTCTACAACTTTAACCTTATAAAAACTTTAATAAAGTATTCCCTTTTTAATTCAGTCAGCCTTTGAAACTTGGACCTTCTTCTTTATCTCAATCCATCATAACATTAGAGAGAGACATACGGAGAATGTATTGTTTAGGTATTGCTTTGATACTCCTATTGGTATTTTAGAAACACATGATCATAACACGATAGAAAGATACATACAAAGAATGTATTAAATATTTATTTAATGAAGGAGTCATTGAATAGATCACCATAAGCTTTTTTTACATGTCAAGTGATAAGTTATTTAACTACCTCCTCAACTGACCTATATTTAATGTAGGGTCATTAACAATTATAGTGACGCTTTAACATTAGGACTCCTAGCAACACTTTATTGCATTTTACCACTCTAAAATGGGACTGGCCTTTGCTTTCTGTTGTCACTGGTCTAGAGTGAATTCTTTTTTTTTAAATTTTTTTCTTTGTTGAATGCAGTTTGGTATATTTGGAGTTGTTTGCTAAAAAGTTTTAGGGTACTAATAGAACTTTATGAAAATTCTCTTTTTTTCTTTGAGAGAATGGTTGGAGTCTGAGGTTTTAACTTTTGGTGGATTGTATAGGAGTCGTTTAGGCAGTTCACATGATGGATGGGCTTTTGTGTTTTTTTTTAATTTGATTTTTCTATTTTTTTTTTGAGTTTGAGACTTTCTCTTGGACTTCATGCAAGATTTTTTTTCTTTTCTTTTGAGAGCTGCTCAAGGCTGAATTTTACTTTGTAAATATGCTTTTATATTTTGTATAGAGCTCGAGGTTTTTTTATTTTGGTTGAAGGTTATCTAGAAGTTTTTCTATGCTATGGACCATGTGCAGAAAGATTTGTATGTTTTATGAACTTTGTGTTGGAAAGCATCCACAGTTTCCTTCTGTCAATTTGCAATATTTGGCTTCTGAAATCTCTTGATTTGTTGAGGAATGTTTCAGACAGTTTGCATAATGCTGCTAACGTCTTTTAGGTCTGGAATGAGTATTATGGGGAACTATTTGCTCCTAATGTTCTTTAGGTCTTGAATGAGTATTATGGGGAACTATTCACAGACGATATTGTTATGCTTAGCAATTGAAGAATCATTAGGAGTTTTTAATCACAACAAAGATTCCATGATGATGTTTTGTTTGATAAATGGACAGTTCATCTATATATATATATCTAGAGAGAGAGAGATGTAATTTTTCAAGCCTAGTTGACTTCTGTCCTATTGTTCTCACAGTAAATAACTCAAAACAGAATATATTTAACAATAGAAAATTAAATTTCTTAACATTGCATCAGTCACAAATAGCTGAAAAATGAACAACAAAAGAAATAAAACACATACATAGGGATTTCTCCTTCAAATCAGCTTTTCATTCCTTTGATCAAAGCTTACAAGGTGACCTCTGCAGCCTGCTTAAACCAGCAGTGGTATGGTCATTAAAATCACCTCAAACAGCAGTGTATGACCTGTAAAAAAAGGATACAGCTACAGCAGTACAGTGTGCTCTATTTCTGCATTTTCTGGAAAGCAAATCACTCTCTCTCCCTCTCAATCACTAAAGCACACTCCAGCAATACGCTGTATAGCCAGATCTGAAGATATATGGCTTGTGCATAAAGAAAGACAGCTACAACGGTGGTACGGACTGTACGGTCCGCTGTACTTGCTGGTCTCTTTAGCATAAATGCATAAATGCATAATTCAAATCCCAGTAAAATAAATGCATAAACCTAAAAGGTGTCTTGCAAAACAATTAATGAATATCAAAAGGCAAGAATAGGGGTGAAAAGAAACAGTGCCAAGGAAAGGGTAACTGAATGCACCAAGCGCTCTCTCTACAAAGGTGCTCATGGAGATGAACCTCACACGTGGCCTTGCATGTCAACGACACCATGACCATGAAGTAAACTTCATGTCATATCATGCACTCATACTTACACTTTGATGGGTTTCTCAAGAACTACTCGTCTACTTGGGTATTGACACACCTAATAGGGTCTTGTGATGGTCCTCCCATACCTAAACTTGGCAAATTGCATAAAGTCTTAAGCTAGTGTAAAGTTTGAAGAAGATACCTAATGTGAATTGCTTACGTGGCTTACTTTTTATGATTCTCATGGCTCTTGTATCCATAATGGGTGGTCTTACCTGATTCTATGAGCCCTTGCTTGATGATGATGCACCCCTTGAGATGGTCCGATGGAGGACGTTTTGATGCTTCTACCTTGGACGTTGTACATTGTATGGAGGACGTTGGGCCCTGATGATGAGCGTTGAGTTGCATGATGACTTGGCATGCCCTTTCACACTCTTCACAACCGCTTGGACCTGAGATGTTACGTTGATGAGCTAGGATGTTGCATATACAACTTTACATGCCACTTGGAGCGGCGAGCCCCTGATGACCTCATGCACCCTTTGAGGACGTTTTGGCTTGGGTTGATGATGGTATACCTCTTTGGAGAGGTGATGGAGCCCTAATCCTTGATGAAGTTGTCATTTTCACCTTGGACGTTGCATATCTAGAGGATGATGTCATGCTTGAGGGTGATTTGATCCTTGCTTGAGCCGACCTAGCATTTATGATGAGTTGGCACCTTTGGATGAGGGGATGTGACCTTTTTGATGAGAAGGCATGATCTTTGATGATACTTTGCACCGTTTGGGGAGAGACATGACTTTTGGAGGCTCTTATACCCCATTAGAGGATAACGTCACCTTCTTGGAGCCCCTTACACCCACACGTGTGGCTTTAAAGAGGACTTTTTGATGTTTTAGCATTGTATCTTTATTTTGGAGACATTTTTGGGGGTCAGTCTGAGACCTATCCACCTTGTATCATGGATTTTCATATTTTAGGGGTTTCATAGAGGGATATAGTGATTGGTTACCTCATATATATAAAGGGAGCGCTACATATTGTAAATCATAGCTCAACTTGTGGAGAATAATCACTACGCTTTTCTTCTATCTTTCTCTTTCAGTATGGATGACTTATGCACCCTGTCTTGGAGATGATCTTGTGGATGCTTTTCAAGTTTTGTGGATGATTTCATGGTTAGGGCTTCATGGATGCTCATTGATTTACCTAGTAAGTGCTCTTTCTAAGTCTTCGATGGTTTATTTCTTGATTTATTAAGTGAATGTTTTAACAAAGTGGTGATATTACAAGTTATCTCTTATCTTTCTTGAATAAACCTTGTCTTGAAACCCTAGGAAGGTTTGTAGTGGACTACCTTCCCTTGTAATCATTTGTTGAAGCTTGTTTAAGGACATAAGGATATTTCTAGGGTTTGTAGTGGACTACCCTAACACTATTCTTGTAGGTTAAAGTTGTAGGGTTTGTAGTGGACTACCCTAGGGTTTTACCCAAGATCCATCTTGATCTCTTTGCCAAAGGTTCTTAGCAAACATAGGACGACCTCTTAGGGTTTGTAGTGGACTACCTTGATTTGCCTTCCTAAAGGATTAACACCTAGGGTTTGTAGTGGACTACCCTAGGGTTTAGTTCTTAGGTCTTTCTTTGCCTTTGCTCTCCAAGAAAGTGCATCTTTTGACTCCATATGCCCAAGGAAACTAGATGACACTAGTATCTTTCTCTTGCAAGTGATTCTAAGCCTTAATTTACCTTTTCTTGTCAATTTTATGGTTAGAATAGGACCTACCCTCAATTTCCAACCATTTTCTAGCCTAATGTCTAAGGTTTTTGGCATCTTTCACCTTGGAACATACCTTGGCATCATTTATTGCATTGTTGTTGTAGTTTTTAGCTTACTAGGGTTGACATCTTGGATGTTTTGAGCTTGTTCCATTCCATTTACATTTCAGCAAGTGATTGTTATTGAAACCCTAGTCTTAACTTGCATTTTCAATCCTCTTTCATTGCATGATTACTTGTTTTAAGGGCTGTTATAATTCTGCTATTGTAACTTGTCATATTGCTGAAATAATCATCTTAAACACAAGTTTTATAACAACTGTAGCTTTCTTCTTGATTTGTAGTGTTTGGGGCATTTCCTTGACTTGCGTTGACTTAGTTAATATCATCAATTGTTCAAGATATGTCATACTTGCAAATTTGAAAGCTATTTCATTAAACCACCCGGCTATTTCCTTGATAAACTTGACCTAAGTGGTGGTATAATTGAGTGACCGAGATAGGAGGCCATAGAATTGATCCAATCTTGCTATAGGATTCCTTGAGGTTGCTAGGGAAGCCTCCCTTGTGTTGGATTTCATCCGTCACTAAAATGAGGGAAGTAATTGCTAAGATGACAGTGGCAAGTACTTCCAAAGGTTACACTTGTCTTGCACCTTTTGATAGGATTTGCACAAGAGTGCTAGATCTTGTGATAACAAACATTATCACTCACCTTCTCCAATACTTCAAAAGGACCATACCGCAAAGCTTTGATCTTCTTACCAGGACCCTGTAGCCTTTGTTTTTTCAAATGTAGTCAAACTCAGTCTCGCAGCTTGAATGTTTCTTAATTTTGTGTTGATCATGTTGGGCCTTGTACTTTTCTCGTGACTTCTTCAATGTCTCTTGTTATTAATGTATTTGCCTAATCTTTTTAACAATTTTTTCTGCTTTCAATGCATCTCCTGTCCATCACTCCTTGTCCATATACAACATTTAGGGGCGGAGGTGGCAAGTACCCAATGTAGGTTTCAAAAGGGGACTTACTAGTAGAAGTGTGGATTGCTCTGTTATAAGAGTGTTGAATATAAGTCAAATTTTCATCTCAGGTCTTTTGATGCTTCTAGTTGTAACCTCTCAAAAGCTAAACCAATGTCCTATTGAATACTTATGTTTGTGGATGGAAAGCTATAGATCTCTTCAACTTGGTGTCCATCTTCTCCGAAAGTGTAGTCCAAAAGGCATCGAGAAATCAGGTATTCCTATCTAAGATGATTCTCCTTGGTATCCCAAAAACGCACCTAAACCTTTTTAAAGAACATGTTTGCCGCTTCTTGTCCTTTGATGGTCTTTTTACAAGGCATAAGAATGTACATTTTGTTGAACCTATCAACTACCACAAACAAATAGTCACGTCCCTTCTTGGTTGTTAGTAAACTACCCACAAAATCCATGGAGATGCTATCTCAGGGTCTAGTGTATAAAGGTAAGGGATGGTATAAACTTGGCTTTTTGTTCCTAGGCTTGTTAGTACAACAAAGTATGCATTCTCTAATAATCTGAGCTACATCTTCTTTCATTTTGGGCCAATACACATATCTCTGTAAGTTGGCAACTGTCTTTCCAACACCAAAATGTCCGACAACCTTGGAGGTGTGAGCCTCTCTGATAAGCTGCAATCTTTCACCTTTGGGAACGTAGAGCATGTTAGCTTCTAGAGCAACCCATTCTAGAGATGAGAGTTAGCCTTACTATCACCTTCTTCTACATGAATTTGACCTTGTGAAACACCTCTTTAAAGTCCTCATCTTTGTGTATGCCTCTTTGTATGCATCATGGGTAAAAGGCTCCATGTGCATAAGAGTGCTCAAAGTTGTAATCTTGGATGTGGGTGGCCTTGAAAGCATTTTTTCCAACTTACTAGTGCTATCTTTATTATATTTGATGACTAGATGAGACTGTTGCAAAAACCCCATTCACTTTTAGTGTTTGGTTTGCTGAAACTTACTTTAGGCCTACAAGTACTGTAGTGGCTGGTGATTAGTGTGGATAATGAAATATCCCTGATCCCGCTGATCAAGATATTTGCTACTGTTCTAATGCTCTGTCTTGCAGATCTGATACACTAGGGGTTTCTGGATGCGTTTCAGTTGTGTGTTTGAGATATTTTTGGTTATTGCGAGTGCATGTTGGTTATTGCATGTGCATGTTGCATATTTATGGTTTAAATAGTATATAAAGGATGCATGCGGAAGAAAAGAACATCAACTGCCCAATATATGTATTATGCGACTCAAGAATGGAAATACAATAGCATACTAGAAATATAGAAATAATCGTCAGCTAGATCTCATGGATCGTCATTGGAATACAAACAAATAACATCAAAATACCCGTGATCAGAAGATGATAGTAGATCTGATGCATGCACGGATAGA
>ML782057.1:527743-542429 GCA_009831015.1 Picea engelmannii | reverse complement strand
ATTCGCCATTAAAAACGCCCATAAGTTCGCCATTAAATACGGTATAAAGTTCGCCGAATTTAATCGATTAAATTCGGGTCCCTATAAAATTCGTCGAATTTCGAATTTTTTCGATTAAATTCGGCGAACCCGGTGACTAAGGTTTCTCTTGCCGCATTACTGCTGTAACTTTTGGACTTCCTGAAGCTCTAATAAATCTCTCTTGGTGGGTTTCCCCAAATTGGGGTTTTCCTTGGCTAGTTGCCAAAATTCTGGGTGTGCACATGTGTTTTGTGACTGCTGTTCATTGTTATTTTCCGCTGCAGTTTATTTAGTAATGTGTGTTTCTGCTTATGATATAGCTGAATGTGGGTGATTACATATCATAGTTCATTTAAGACATAAATCTTTGTTTGCTAAGTGTTTGACAAAAGTCCTATGTGAGTTAGTGTTTTTGTTATTGATTTTCTACAACCCCTGCCTTGGGCCCTTATTTCGGCTGGCCCTCCTCTTCCTAACAAATACTGATTTTCTTTATTGAAGACTCTTTGTAGCACGATTGATCCCAATTAAGATCACAAAGGTTTTCTTTGTTAGCAGTATGGTTTTTGATGACCCCCAGATCAACATTCAAGGGGGCCTTTTGTGATGATCTATGGATGTAATACTGTCTTTGTGGACCATTGTTTAGCTTAAGGGAGGGTGTTGAGATTATGTGGCTACTCTTCACTAGAGGCCGCGTGCCAGTTCACCATTTGGGGTATTAAGGGCCTTAATGGGCCCACTTTCAGGTACCTAACCCATTTACACTTTATTGTATTTTTCGTATTTTTGGCCAAGGTTTGGGGCTTGCACCTAAACCCTAATGGAAGTGTATAAATACATCACCCTCATTTGTAAATAATTCATTCAAGTTGTTATATTGATAAAAGCCAAAGGGCAGCTTACTTATAGCGCTTTTCTCTTGAGTACTTGTGTCTGGACAGCAATCTTCTCTAATTTCTCTTTCAAGCACATGGTACGGGTTCATTTCTATCGTGATCATTGTTGCAGTGCTGTTATATTTTTCTGCTATGATTTGCTTGGCTGGATTAGGGTTTGTTGAAGTGTTAACCATGGATCTACAATTTCCTTATGATCTCATTAATGTTTAGCTTTAGTACTCTTGGACTTTGATTTCTCCTGTTTGGTTAAGTTAGTCATTGTAGTATCTCTGTTTTTTTCTGCACTTTTTTGCTCTATTTTCCCTCCCTGTAACATGACTGCAGGTGTTTCTTCATTTTTTGCTTGTCTAGTGGCCAGTCTTCTTCCTTTATGCCCCAACAGTAACCATTTTCTGCATCTTTAGTGGCCAGTCTTCTTCCTTTATGCCCCAACAGCAACCATTTTCTGCATTGTAGTTCCCATGTTCTCTTCCACCTCTATAGCACTTGCTGATTTTATTCGGGATTCTCATGTTGTCCATTTGGGCTACTTTCTTCCTTTATAAGATTAGCTTTAATGCTTTAAATTCAATGGGGTATAGGCCTGTTTCCGCCAGCACGATTTGGTATGGAGTTGATGTTTTTAGGTGCAAAAATGATAACATTATGTGCTTTTGCACTCTTTCTATTTGACTCCATCTGCTTTTTGAGATGTGTGTGTGTGTGTGTGTGTGTGTGTGTGAGAGAGAGAGAGAGAGAGAGAGAGAGAGAGAGAGAGAGAGAGAAATGATTAGGTTGGAGCCTGGAGGTGACATTAGTTCACCTCATTCATTGAGTTTTTTTCCCTACTATTTAGTAAGGATGTTGTGTATTTGTGCACTTTGCTGGAATGTATCTTTTCTTTGTGCATGTTGCAGGTTATTCTTATTTTCATGTGAAAGCAATTCAGGGTGTTCAAAATTAGTGTTACATTCAACTTATTCTCTGAACTGCAGGCTTTTGACCTTGCAGGTTCTGCCTGGCAAAAAGTTAGAACTCCAATGATTTGGTGAAACACTGTCAAGATTACAAACCTTCAAATCAAGCCTCTAGAGAAAACTTGGCCTCTCTGGTGAATAGTATTTTAACAGGGAATTAAATTATAATCATGCCGCGAAAAAGGAAGACGCCTAAAGAGGGTTCCTCATCCCAAGGGCAGCCTTCTCAGCAACAAGTTCATGGGCAGCAGCACCGACAAGGCCAGCCAGAGCAGCCACAACAAGGCCAACAATCTCAGCCTCGGCCACCCTTACAGCAAAGCCAACAGCGGCAGGTGCAAGTGGTGTCAGAAGAAGGCCTGCTGCAGACCTCATCTGGATCATTACAAGGTTTAGAACAACCACACCAGACTCTGCAGGCTGCACAAGGTAGAGGGTACATGCAATCACTGCAATATCAACAAGGCCGTGGCCAGCCTCCACCTTATCATGGGCAAGCTGGACGAGGAAGGGGAAGAGTTGGAGAACCTCAAAGTACTGGGCCAGTGTCTGGTATTTCTATGGGCTCTTACATTCCTGTTGCAACTGTGGGACCATCTATTCCCGACCTGCGCCAAGCTGTTCTGTCTCATGCTCCTTATCAGCAAGCTTTTGTAGGTGCTGACACAGGTACCCAATCTTTGCCACAGGGGCTTCCACCATTGTTGCCTCCAGAAAGTGCAGGCCCTCCGCTAGAAGAGCAGTTAGAGAAAATTACATTGCAAGTTTCCAAACCTGAGGTAGCAGGTCCATCTCAGGTTCAGCCTCCTCCCATATCTAGTAAAAAATTGGATTTTCCTCGCCGTCCTGGGAAAGGTCAAACAGGCATCAAGTGCCTTGTGAAGGCAAATCACTTTATTACAGAATTACCAGACAAAGATCTTCATCAGTATGATGTAAGCTACTTTTCCTTGGAGAACTATCATTTGCTTTATACCATGAGAGGGATGTGGATGTTAAGTTTGTAAAGGAAATAAAAGCTTTACTTTTGCTAAATGTGAGATCAGGATTATTGCTTTGTGCATGAGTTAATGCACTTTAAAATAGTAATTCTGGGATTAGTTTAGTCAAGTTAACAATAAATAATATTATATAATACTAAATAAAATGAAAATCTTATAAACAATAAACAATAACTAAAAGTTTAAATAATGCTAAAGAATAATGAATTAGAAACATTTCGGTGTGATACAAGTACTTGGAAATATTTTGATATTATGAAAGTCATCTTAAACTAAAACTAGAGATAGCTAAATATGATGAAACTAGTTAAGATGTGTTGCAATTTTAAAATATCAAGGAGAGTGTAATTTCTCATGGATGTTATACACCTGCATTCCTTAGATATGGTATTTAGGCATTATTGTAGCGTTGTTTCCAATCGGCAGCGTATCAACATACAAGACCACATAAATGAAATGATCACTAGCCTAGTTTAGAATACACACGGTGATCAGCATTGCTTCTTAGAAATCAAATTCCAACATACAAGTATCAAACTTTTGATACCGCATTTTTGGAAATTGTTTTAATCCATATAGAGACCTATTCAGCTTGCAAACCAGCTACTCATATCCCTTCATTCTAAAACCACACAGTGATCAACATTGCTTCTTTAGAAATCAAATTCCAACATACAAGTATCAAACTTTTGATACCACATTCTTGGAGATTGTTTTAATCCATATAGAGACCTATTCAGCTTGCAAACCAGCGCCTTACCCTTCACTCTAAAACCCTCTGGCTGTTTCATGTAGATTTCTTCTTCAAAATCTCCATGTAGGAATGTTTTGTTTAAAAATGCAACTTCTCCCAAGAAAACAACTGACCCAATGGTGTATTTGATCCCACACAGGCATACATATCCATCCCATTATCAACAACTGCCAGATAAAATTAATATGTTACGCACCATTCTGACCTGGGTGGAGTATGACATCTCAATTATCGATAGGTGGATTCATTGGCTGTTTGCAGTATACATTCTTCTTCTTTGCAGATCTAAATTGTATAAGACTTGCAGAATGGACACACCAGATGGTTCACTTTCTCACCTTGGCCTCAGCATGTGCACTTTAAACAAAACAATAACATGGCCCAGCCATTAGGTCTATTATCTTCCATTGAAAACTAAGTAGAAACCACTGAAGAATGTGGTCACTGCCTATTTCTTACACTTTGACAGACTGGGCACAAATCGCAAGAGACTAGGCCTGCTGCACAATACACAATCCACCACAAAATACAAACCAACACTATAGATAAGGTATTTGCGTGTTACTGTATTGTTGTTTCCAATCAACAACATATCATCAACATACAAGACCACATAAATAAAATGATCACTGACCAGTTTGGAATACACGGTGATCAACTTTGCTTCTCAAAAAGCCAAGTCCCAATATATGAGTATCAAACTTTTGATACCACATTTTTGGAGATTGTTTTAATCCATATAGGGACTTTTCAACTTGCAAACCAACTCTTCTTTCCTTTCACTATAAAACCTTTTAGTTGTTTCATGTAGATTTCTTCTTCAAGATCTCCATGTAGGAATGTTTTGTGCTCCCAAGCAAACAATTGACCTAATTGTGTATTTGATCCCACATAGGCATACATATCCTTCACATAATCAACAACCACCATATAAAATTGCTATGTTATGCACCATTTTGACTTGGGCACAATATGACATCTCAATATATGTAAGTGCCAATAACAAACAAGAGTTTAAGGCTCTTGTAGAAAACTAGATGGAGAAGAAAATAAAGGTGTTGAGGACAGATAATGGTGGAGATACTTTATTTTCAGCCATCATGCGCTTATATGAGTTGGTCCTTGGTTGCCTACGCACAACACACATGATATCAGATTTTGTCAAGAGTACCATTGGGGTCAAACAAGGTTGCCCCCTGTCTCACACATTGTTTGGGATCTACATTGATGAGGTGGAGTCCTTCCTACATGAGCACATCCAGGTTGGAGATGGGTGCCTTCTCCACCAGGGCTGCAGAGACAGTTGGATGCCTTGGCCCTCTTTTGTGACCATCGTCAGTTGACGGTCAACCTGGGTAAAACCAAGGTCATGATCTTCAACGGGTCGAAGAAGACCCTCTTTGATCACCATTTCTTATTCAAAGGAGAGGAGATTGAGATCACCAACACTTATACTTATTTGGGGATGCTATTCATAGGACCTCGCTTTAGTTTGCGGCCTACAGTTCAACCCAGAGTCAGCAAGGGCTATGGGTCCTTGGCCCTTCTTGAGAGGCAGTATTTTCAGAACCATTTTCAGGACATATCATCCAAGATGTTGCTCATGGACACTCTTGTCCAGCCCACATTTCTATATGGTTTTGAAGTTTGGGGACTTGGTTTGTTAGAGTCCGACTAGTCTTCAGTGGAGAGAGTGTAGATCATCCTCCTTCGTTGCATCATTAGATGCAAATAGACAGTTCCTCAGCCCATCGTCCTCGCAGAGTTTGGTGCTCCCCCCTTTTGGCTTGAAACAATGTTTGGTCTCATCTGACTCCTGCATCGGATTTAGAGCTTTGTTGATACAACGAAGGGACATGACCGGTATCCATACTTGGCCTACTGCTCATCTGAGTCCATTACATCAACTAGTACTTTGGTTTGATCTCGGTGTTGGTATGATGGAGTCTCAGATCTCCTAGCATCTGTTGGTATTACAATGGACTGACTGCCTCCATCTAGATATTCCCTATATGCACCTAGCCACCTCTTACCTACCAGACAGGAAATGAATACAATCATTCGAGATGATATCTACAAGCAATTTGTACAGGTCACTTGGATAAACCCTCAGGGTGGTTACGTTTGAAGATGGCCTTCTATGTCGAGCACTTCATGATTATGAGGGATGGACTTATTATTCAACACCATTACACACTTCACCATTGGATGCACTCCCTTCAAATCCCCCTGGGCCAGGTTAGGGTTGGCTCTCATAGATTGCGGATCGACGCTGACCATCAGATTGATTGATCATACATGATTTGCCAGCTATGCCATTTATGAGAGATTGAGACTGAGGAACACTTCATCTTCCGTTGCTTAGTTTACTACGATATTTGAGGATGATTCCACTATCTTTTTAGAGAGATAAAAACGCGTGCTAGCTTCTTTGGGTACCCTGACCAGAGATGCTTGGCTTGATACACACAGGAGGCCCTCTGTCTCCACTCTTCTCTCCTCTAGCCACATCCACATCTTGGACCATCTCCCACCCAACATATCACTTCCTTTTTTACGGTGCTCCCAACTAGGGGCACTAAGCGACAGATGGATCGAGATGATCCTAGATCAGTGCGGACACAGAGCACTATTTTTACCTCCGTGAGACCCCAGTGATGTTACCAGACTAGATCTCACATTAGTAGACCGAACAGTCGTCAGATGAGATCTTCCAGACCACAACGATAGGGTCTTCATTCCAGACAGCTCAACAACACCCCTTATAGCTCCTCTTCTGATTCTCTTTCTAGATGGACATCTATTTTAAGTTTTCTTCCCTTGGCTACGGATGTTAGGAGAGATGGTTCCAGTAGACCAGAGTAACCTTGTACCACTGGCGCTATATATTCTAGATCACTGACGCCATATATTCTAGATCTACTCACCTTGTACATCTCCCTTTGGATTGCCTCTCCATTTTGGGAGTTGGCTCTTGAGGTTTTAGATTAGACTTCTATTTCTATTTTACTTCTTGTACATCTCCCTTTGGATTGCCTCTCCATTTTGAGAGTTGGCTCTTGAGGTTTTAGATTAGACTTCTATTTCTATTTTACTTCTTGCTTCTTGCTTTTTATAGGAGCTGCTTTAGTGCTCTTGCTTTGTATAGACATCATTGTACCTAACAGTTCCATTGACCTACTTCAACGGTCATTTGTCGGACATCAATACATTTATCTTATCTTATCTTATCTATAAGAAGTGTGGAATAGCAAGGAAAAAGACAACCCCATACACACATCAACAAAATGGAGTTGCAGAAAGAACGAATAGGACGTCGACGGAAAAGGTGAGGAGTATGCTCAGTGGCACCGGCTTAGAGTAGGATTTTTGGGCAAAAGGCAATAGATACTGTTAGATTTCGACTACACCTCAGGTTTGGTCTATGTTTTAGACAATTATACGCAAATTAACTCTATTTGAACTGTAAGCATAAATACACTGAGATGCCTAACAATTTAGCGCTGTGGAAAATAGAACTAGCAATTAGATCATACATAGGTACAGATAAATTTCAAGCCCAAAAATCATGTTCTTAAACCAAGAACCAATGGGCACCCGTACCAGGGACAATGGCCCAAACCTTACACAAAGAATATGCCAAAATTCACTTACAAAGTACAGTTGAAATCTTCCTTGGTTTCCGTGCCAATCTTGGTCCAAGACTGTTGTTACACTGCTGTAACAGCCTTCTAGGGCTCGTCCAAACTGCTGTTACACTCATGTAACAACCCTCCTTTGCTGCCCCCAAAACTGCCTTATCCTTGCTGCTGTTCCAGGGCTGTCCTAGGGCTGCTTCAAAGGACTGTTGTTGCCTTCAAACTGCCCTCAACCTGTCACCAACTTGCCAGAAACTTACTGCTGTTCCAACCCTCCTTTGCTATCCTTGCCCACCAGACTGCCCCAGAACTTGCTGTCCACTGCTGTCCCAGCTGACAGCTACCAGTACCTGCTATACCAGCCTCCTAGGCACCACTAACAGCCACTCCTAGCAGGGTCGGAAATCTTTTACAGAACTACAACCTCCTCTCATCAATCCGAGTCACCAGAGAACAAGTCGAGTCCTCCTCTTGCTGTGGCTAGGCTTTCTCTGCTGGGCTGAGCTTCCTAGACACCAGCTGCAGCCCTAACTGGCAGCCCAAGTCTCCTCTAGGCTGCGGTTGGTCTCTTCCATTAGGTCGAGTCCTTTCCCTGCTCAAAACAGTCACACAACAGCAATATGAAGGCCTACCTTTGTTGGCCTAGACCTCCTCTCAATGGTACCTGCCTAGAACAATCATAGAAACACCAAACTGAGGCCTTGCGACTTCTCTTCCATGGCTGGACTGAGGTCACCTCTTGGCTGGACTGCGGTCACCAAGCTCCTTCTCCTTATCACTCCACAATGATCAAATGCCACAATGACTTGATCTCTATTTATACAAGTCCAAGGGGTGTGTCAAAAGGCCCTCCACAAGTCAACATTAAATTAGAATAATTTAATCTTCTTGTGTGGGTGGGAAGCCCCAACACAAGCCCACGAAGCCCATCATCAAACCCCCAAGCCCCCAGCTCAAACTACAAGGGGTTTTTTGCCAAACCGAAAGTGTGAGGTGGTGCCCACAACAATTCTCACATGCCCAACACCTAGGGCACATGAGAATACCGAAGCTACAAAAATCAATAGATACTGCATGTTACCTGGTAAATTGATTACCTAAATCATTGCTGGTTGATAAAACTCCACTTGAGGCATGGATAATAATTTCTCTCTTAAACATCTCAAAGTTTTTGGTAATGATGCTTTTGTGCATGTTCCAAATGAGAATGGGAGTCAGTTGGATAATAAAACTGAAAAATGTATCTTTATTGGCTATAAAGATGGCATAAAAGGTTACAAACTTTAGAACTTAGTAACAAATAAGACCATTTATAGCCAAGATGTAGTCTTTAGAGAGGTTAAAATGGCTTCCAAACAGGAAGACCAACGAAGGGAAGAAGAACCAGAGACAATAGAGTTTGAGTTGGAGGGTGAAGAATCTGACTCAACAAAAGAAGATGAACCAAAAGAGGAAGAACCTTGAACTCTTGTCTTGAGGAGATCAGTTTGGGAAAAAGGCAAATAGAAAGGTATAACCCACCTAATTTCTATTTTATCTGTTACTAATAACGATACTAGAATTGTTAGGGAGGCAATGGATTAAAAAAATAGTAAACTTTTGAAGAAAGTCATGGTTGAAGAAATGGATGCCTTGGATAAAAATGAGGCTCAAAATCCAGTTGAGTTGCTGGCTAGAAGAAAATATATTGGTAGCAAATGGGTGTTTAAGAGGAAGTTGAATGTAGAAGGTAAAGGGGAGAAGTACAAAGCTTTCCTAGTAGCAAAGGGATATTCCTAGGTGGAGGGAATTAATTTTGGTGAGATTTTTTTCTGTTGTTGTTAAATTAACTTTTATTATATTTCTTTTGTTTATTGTTACTGCTTTTGACTTTGAAGTAGAGTAGATGGATGTGAAGACAACATTGCTACATGGGGATCTTGAAGAAGAAACCTACATGAAACAACTAGAAGGTTTTATAGTGAAGGGAAAGGTGTTGGTTTTCAAGATGAAGAAGTCCCTGTATGGATTAAAACAATCACCAAGAATGTGGTATCAAAATTTTGATACTTATATAGTGGGATTTGGTTTCTCAAGAAGCAAAGCTGATCATTATGTGTATTCCAAACTCATTGGTGATCATTTCATTTATGTGGACTAGTATGTTGATGATATGTCGCTGATTGGAAACAAGGAAATCATCAAGGATTTCAAAATTTAGTTGTCTTTTGAGTTTGATTGAAAGATCTTGGTGTTGCAAATTTTATTTTGGGCATGGAAATTAAAAGAGATTGGGAAAACAAGAAACTCTATTTGAATCAAAGGAAATATGTTGAGACAACATTGTACAGGTTTAATATGCAGGAATGTAAATTGGTCAAGGTCCCTATCTTGTAGGTGTAAAGTTATCTACATATTAGTGTCCCAACACATAAGAAGAGGTAGATACGATAAGATAAGATAATTTTATTAATGTCCAATAAATGACCACAAAGGTAGGTCAGTGGGACTAAAAGATACATTCATTGTGAATACAATGTGGGAGTGCAAAAACAACTCCCGTGTTCCCCATGCAATTGCTGTTGGAAGTTTGAAGTACGCTATGGTTTGTACTAGACTAGACATTGCCCATGTAGTGGGAGTTTTGAGCAGGTATATGTCAAAACTAGAGAAAGAACATTGGACCACTGTAAAGAGGGTCTTCAAATATTTGCATGGCACTTCAGATTATAAATCTGCTACCAAGGAAGACCTGGGCTGCATATATATATATATATATATATATATGCACATTGGAGTGGAGATTTTGACCGCATAAATCTACAAGTTGTGATGTTTTTAACGTATATGGTGGAGCAATTAGTTGGAGATCAAGAGGTAGGCCATAGTTGCACTGCCAATTACAGAAGTTGAGTACAGGTAGCCACTCATGGAAGTAAGTTGTATGGTTGCGAAGATTATGTTTAGGGATTGGTTTTGTTCCAATAGAAGTAAGGATAGATTGTGAAAGTTCAAGTGCAATTTTTTGGTAAAGAACCTTGCCTATCATTCTAAGTCAAAGCATATTGATTTACAATACCATTTCTTTAGAGACATGGTTGAAGACAACAAAGTGTTATTGGAGAAGGTTGATACCTTGAAGAATGTTGTAGATTGACGAAGTCTGTTAGTATTGAGAAGTACTCTTGGTGTAGAGAATCAATAGACATAGTTGCCCATAGCAGCTAATTATATGAATGCCTTTCCTCGACCCAACGTTTGCAAAGTATTCAACAAGTGAGAACGTTGGATATGTGTTATATTCTTTTCAGGTAGACTTAGCCACATCTTGGTGGGAGCGTGGGGGGGCATGGGGGGTTAGTTGGCCCCCCATCTTGGGGTTTGAGGGCAGAGCCCTTGAGAATTTTTTTTGGATAGTTTTTTGTTGTTTTGGCCAATGGTTTTTGGGCCATTATAATCTAATCCTAATTAAGTGATTAGGGTTGTATTCTAATCCAAGTTAAGCGATCAGAGAATTACTTGAAATTGTGGAATACCTAAATATTATATTGTGAACAAATAAGTTAATACAGTGAGATAGAGAGGTGCGACTTTCAGTTAGGCTGGTTTTCCTAGTTAAGGGATTCCAGGTTAAATCTTGTGTATACTGTGTGAATGTGCCATAGTTTATTTTTGTTCTAAGATTTTGTAAGCATTGTCTTTCTTGAATAGGTTGAACAAACTCTTATTTTGGTATCAAAGCTAGATGGACTTGTACTCTATAGCAAGAGTGGTATGATGTTGGGAGCCACGAAGGTAAGGTTATGTGAGTTCATTGCTAGATAATGACAATTAACCTTTTAGGCATGGGTGTAGTGAATGTAGCAAAAATGATTGAGGAACTTCATTTGATTTTAATGAAGTGGATGCCTTGGCCTCAAGGGCACAACCTTGTTGTCACCCTTGATGCCATGACACCATACCTTGCTATGTCATGGTATCAAGGAGATGCTCTTGCTGTTAGAGAAAACTTAGATCTTTGTGCTAGAGAGAGTGCTTGGGCTTCATGAAGGGAAAAGGTAGATGCTCCTACTAATCAATTAGTTGCATTGAATGGTATTCTTAGTGTTGAATATGCATGCTATTGTGACTTGGTGCAACTAAGGAGGAAATTAATACAATGGATTTAACTAAGTATGCTTGATGATGGAGGAGCATGGATCTGCATGCTATTGCGCCCTTTGTAAAATATAATTGTTTTCAAGTTTCTAGAAGCTTGGATTGATTATTGTTGCACTTATTCAAAGCAAGATGTACTTTTTGTTGTGACACAATGTTGATTTGCTCCTTGTGGGTAGTAATTGCAGTGTGCATTCTTTGTAGACCAAAGGAGTGGATCTTGTAGCGCATGGAATTTGGTAGATGGAAAGTTTGCATAAACAATCCATGTATGGGGGGAAATGGTTTGCAAGGTGATTTTAGGAACGGTGAGGGACTCCAATACGATATTGATCGACTCCAACAAAGAATGGCAGTGATAGCATGAGCAAAACTAAGTAGAGGAAAGGAGCCCAAGATGGATAGTGGTGGTTTGTCTATTGTGTTGGATTGTGTATTGTGCAATGGGCCTAGTTCCTTGTGACTTTTGCCCACAGTTTGTCAAAGTGCAAGAAATAGGTAGTGACGTCATTCCTTAGTGGTCTTTGCTTAGTTTTTGATGGGAGATAAGAGACCTAATGGCTAGGCCATGCTATAGTTTTGTTTAAAGTGCACATGTTGACACTTAGGTGAGAAAGTGAACCACTTGGTGTGCCTATTCCGCAAGTCTTATTCAATGAAGGTTTGCAAGGAAGAAGAATGTATATTGTGAGTAGGCAGTGAATCCACTTGTCAATGATTAGATGTCATATTGTGCCAAAGTTAGAATGGTGCATAACATATCAATTTTGTTTGGTGGTTGTTGATTATGGGATGGATATGTATGCTTGTGTGGGATCAAATAAACCATTGGGTTACTTGTTTGCTTGGGAACGGTTGCATTTTTAAACAAAACATCATAGAGATCTTGAAGAAGAAATCTACTTGAAACAACCAAAAGTTTTTACGTTGAAGGGAAATAAGGAGTTGGTTTACAAGCTTAAGAAGCCTCTATATGGATTAAAACATTCTCCAGGAATGTGGTACCAAAAGTTTGATATTTATATATTGGGACTTGGTTTCTCAAGAAGCAATGTTGATCACCGTGTGTATTCCAAACTGGTTGGTGATTATTTCATTTATGTGGTCTTGTATGTTGATGATATCATGTTGATTGGACACAACGCTACAATAACTGTTAGAAATAGGGAAGAATAACAGAAAATATACTTTTAAAATTTATGTTAGCTAGATCAATAAGAACATAGTAGATCTAAAATAAAACTCAATCAAAGATGTATAAGAAAACAATAGATCTGAAACACAATGTGGTCATGCCCATCTTCATGGTCTCTCCTAGGTCCTATGGACCATCCCGGGAGAGAGGAAGATGATCACACACCAACACATCTTGGTATTACACCAAGATCTACCTGGTCAAAGACCAGGTTGCCCCAGAACACATATGGGGTCTTACCCACCAAGGTACAAGACCAAGGATCAACCCATGCTTTAGGCATGGGTACACTGGAACACATCCAGCCTAAACACTTTTAGGGACTTATATCAACCACCAAGGAACACATCCAAGGATCAATCCAAGCTCAGGGTAAGGATTCCTTGTAACATATCCAGGAGCCCTAAAATACATCTAGGGTCTTTACTGCTTGGTCCCAGACCAAGAACCCCAATCATCTACTGGGGGCCCATACAAGGGTCTTTCTACTTGGTCCTGTTATCGCACAGTTTGTAGCTAGGTCAAGTGGCTATGAAGCAGACGGCCAAACTGGCGTAACAGGAACCTATCCCACCCAATGTCACCACGATGGGGAGGTTCTTTCTCTTTAGGGAGGTTAGGCCCAGGGGAGACGTCCTCGGTAACCTGGAGTTTTGAAGACGCAAAGGTTTAATAGTCAAAGTAAAGTTCCCCCTTCACAGGTCACCACCAAAACAAATAGTCCGGCTAAACAACCAATAATGAAGTAAAGAGATCTTTTATTCCGGATAAGGAGATGTTCTGTTCAATTCTTTTAGCCATGTCGTAAGCTTCATTGAGCGTGCTTGGGCTCTTTTTACTGAGGGGCAAACCTAGGTGTGCCAAGAGCGCACGGGTATATAGATGGACAATGTACTTGTTTTCAGGACGATGGCCCTCAGGAATCTGATACAGGGTGCGCTCAAACCTATTCTGGAAGTTCTAGAGGGTTTCATTCTCAGTTTGTCTTATATGCTCAACATTTTCTAGTAGTACTAAGATGTCTTCTAACTGAATGCCCCATTCTTCGAGAAAGATTCATTCCAACTGGTTCATTAGGAAGGTTATCATACCACTTTTTAGCATTTCCACGAAGAGTGGTGGAAAAAAGTTTCATCACTACATCTTCGGCATCATCATTGACAGGGTGGAGTCTAAAGTAAGAATAAAATTCATCCATATGAAAGTCAGCTCTTTCCCCATCGCCACCAGTGAATCTAGGGAGCCATCTCTCGGATATTGGGGGCATTTGTCTTGGGTATCCTGGGATTTTGCTCATGTCTAAAGGTTTGTAGTTCCCGGGATCCCATTGTGAAGTCATTGTTGGCTTCGTCATCAGTGGAGTCGCCAGATAATTTTCTTGAAACTATCAAAGAAAAGGGAAAACACCCTAATGGAGTCGCCAGATAAGCTTGTAAAAGAAAAAGGTCTCTGAGGCAAGGCTTACCGAAAAGATTTGTCGTTTGAGGAGAATTGACTCAGTGTTCCTCGACAGTGACACCAAAATGTTATTGCACAGTTTGTAGGTAGGTCTAGTGGCTATGAAGCAGAAGGACAAACTGGCGTAACAGGAACCTATCCCACCCAATGTCACCACGATGGGGAGGTTCTTTCTCTTTAGGGAGGTTAGGCCCAGGGGAGACGTCCCCGGTAACCTGGAATTTTGAAGAGGCAAAGGTTTAATAGTCAAAGTAAAGTTCCCCCTTCATAGGTCACCACCAAAACAGATAGTCCGGCTAAACAACCAATAATGAAGTGTAGGCCCAAAGAAGAACAAAGCAAACCAATATATATATGCAAGCTATGATTCAATGGGTTAGTACTGTTATCGCACGGTTTGTAGGAAGGGTTTAGGCAGCTTGAGTCAAGGCTTGAAACCGGCGTAACAGGAGCTTCCCCACCCACTGTCACCTCGATGGGGAGCTCTTTCTATTTAGGAGGGCTAGTCCAAGGGAGACGTCCCTATGTAATCTGGGTTTAGAAGGGCTAAGGGATAATGGATCAAGATAAGGGGTTCCCTTTCACAGATTACTGCCAAAGATGAGATAGTCAAGAAGAAAGTCT
>ML782057.1:509249-523064 GCA_009831015.1 Picea engelmannii | reverse complement strand
CCTTCCTCAAAATAGCCAATAACCCTAATAGGGCGCAAAAATCAGACCTCACTAGGAGAGTGAGTGATATGTTATGTCAAAATGAGGATAACATTCCTCAATATATACTGTATCATGACCTTTAATTAAATTTGGGTGATAAGAATTAGCCGACAAGGCTATAAACCAAAATCATACTGTTTCTACATTAAATGTTCTTTTAAAACCTTAAATGAGCAAAAGGTGAGACGTCAAGCCCTCCCGAGGGAGACGTTAGGCCTTTTTGGGGCCAGTGCAGCATCCAGAAGCCAAACGTTAGCCCTCCTTGGGCTCTTCCAAACTGCCACACGTGCCAACAACCCTGTCCATTTGCCATATGCTCATGATGATGTCACAAGCCTCCTGGTGACGTCCTGGGTCATCTGGGGCCAACGTTCCACTGCAGGTGGGTCAATCCCCCTAGGCCTGGCTCAGCCAAAGTGCCCCTGATGGGACGTCCTCTTCTTCTCTGGTGGAAAACCTCAGTCAAACACTGTCCCGTCTCTGCCCCTCCGATGGGGTCTCAACAACCATTTGATGGGCTCTTCAGCTCCATGGAGGTCCGAACTAATCATCTCCCCATGTGTACCGGTCCACGTGGTACCTGTTTGTCGGGCATGGTCTTGCACATCAAAAACTACGCCTTCCATGGGCTCATTAGTCATAGGGATCATAGCAATGTCAATCACATTTCATCATTAATATTATTAAACATATGCATAGAAACCCTAATATATCATTCAATAGCTCAAAGACTCTACAAAAACCTATAATACAAGGTTGAGAAAAAAGGACAAGATACCCTATTGGGCTAGTATCCATAAGGAAAGGAAAGTTTCCAAGGGGTTTCATCCAAGCCATGCAAACGAGGCGAAGTGGTTCAAGGGATGTCCAGACATACGGGTAGAGTGAGAGCTAGGGATGCATGATATTACCTGTGGGTGCCTTTGTAGAAGGCGAGCTGTACCCATCATGGATGCTAATTTTTCCAAGCCCCTTTTGCCTTTATTCTTTTCTTTATTTGCTTTTTCTTCTTCTTTTTCTTTTTATTCAAGGGCTAACCAGAGGACACTGCCTTGGCGTGGTGACCAGAGTTAACAGTGTTACCCACAAATACTTTCACAGCGGTGATAAGGCTGGCTCGTGATGAGACCCCCTTTCCCTTGGCCATGCAACCAACGGTCACTACCTTGGCGTGGTAACCAGATGGTGGCAATGTCATGCTGTTAGGTATTCATGAACATAATAGGCTGGCTCGTGATGAGACCCCCTATCCTCTTGATTAGGTCTTGTTTGTTATTTTTGCGGGTCCCTCTTGTTTCTTGCCGAGAGGCTCTTTATTGCCTCCTCGGGGATCCCTGGGCGAAGCATCTCGAGGTGTTTCAATTTTAGGCTTTTATCTTTTACCAACTGCTTTTACCTTCTGGGCCTTTAGCCCCTTCTTCCCATGAGATAAGGAGCAACCCCACAAACAGATCATCCTAATGCCCAGACAAGGGGAATGGGACAGATGAGCGGGAGACAAGATGGAAAAGTGATGGTATGATGGGAGCGGACGATGACTCTTTAGAAACCCCCCAGTGGCAAACCAAAACCTATGGGTACAGGCTTGCTAGGGCACTCAGTCAATCTCCCCAAGCATGGTCAAGTGGGCCAATGTAAAATCCAAGCAGTCGTCAGAAATAAAAGGAGTTAGATGCATACATTTAAAGGTTATAATGATCAAAAGTGACACATACCATGATACCTGGACCAATTATCTCATGGAGCAAGAGCCTTCTCTGATACAAGACCAAGTCGATGGTGATGGATGCTGTTGCTGCTGACAAGACGAATTCGACGAAAGAAGAAAAGGATGGGCCCTCCAAGGCAATGCTCAGGTCAATCTTGCTCTCGGTATTCCATGTCTAGGACCTGTGGGCCTCGAGACATGATCTCCTAGTTATCCTTATAAATCAGGGATAACAGGTCCTAGACCAAGAACCCCAGTTATCTACTGGGGGCCCATACAAGGGTCTTTCTGCTTGGTCCCAAACCAAGAACCCCAATTATCTATTGGGGGCCCTCATAAGGGTCTTTTCCCATGGCTCTAACTGCTTGGTCCCAGACCAAGAACCCCAGTAGTGTACTGGGGGCCCTAGTCCACAACTAGGGTCTTATGCCATCCTCCAGGAGAATGGCTCTTACAACTGCATTAAATTCAATAGTCCCTCTCAACAAGAGAGGCATTCTCAGCAACACCAAGTTTGTCTCGAAAGTACACAAACTTTGTTTAAGGACAGTGACTTGGTCAAAATATCTGTTGTCTGTTCTGTCGTCGGAACATACTGAATATTGAGAATGTTCTTTTGTACTATGTCTCGAACATAGTGATATCTCATCTCAATGTGTTTTGTCATAAAAACACAGGAATCACGAAGAGCTTTACACAACGCTGTTTATCACAGTGGATTACTGTGGGTTCCAACTCAGCACTGAACAAATCTGAGAGTGGATTTCTGAGTCACGTTGCTTCTATACTGGCATCACTTGCAACAAAGTATTCTTCCTCTACAATGCTCTGGGCTATGGAGCCCTGTTTCCTGCTGGACCAGGAGAACATAGTTGAACCCAAGCTAAAACAATATCCGGAAGTACTCTTCTGGTCCACTGTACTGCCCATCCAATCTAAATATGTATAACCATGAAGCATTACACTTCCACTGAAGTGTATCTAAGCCCATAGGCTATAGTCTCTCGAACATATCTTAGAAAAGGTTTAACAACAACTATATGAATATGCTTTGGTTCACACATGAACTGGATAAGGGCATTCACTGCATGATAAAAATCCGGTCTAGTATGTATAAGATACATTAAGGACTCAAAAAAAAGGTCTTCCGGATATGAAATTGTTGCTTGATCTTGTAGCTTCTTCAGTTTTGGAAATCATCAGTGTGGATATGGACTTACAGTCCAATATGCCAAGTCTGCGGAGCATATCAATTGCGTACTTGCTCTTGTGAGAGAAACATCTCACCTGGATTTTGTCACACCTCTAAGCTCAGAACAATAATGCAAAAGACCCAAGTCTTCAACTTCTGCTGAAGAGCTCCCTCTTAATCTGAGCTATCAAAGATTTCCTTTCCTGTAAGGAACATATCATCCTAAGATAGTAGGATGATTTTGTACAATCTTTATATAAAGATTGGGATCTGCAATACTCTTGGTGAACCCAAGACTCTGTAGAGAGACTGTCAATACTTTCATACCAAGCTCTCAGAGCTTGTTATAATCTATGGGATTCTTTCCCATGGATAGCCTCTTGCTCAACTTCATTGTTAAGAAAAAAAACAGTCTTAACATCTATCTGGTGAAGTTTTCAAAGCGACAAGAGAGATAAGGATCCTAATGGAAGTAAGGATCTTGTCATAGATAATCCCTTCTTTCTGAGAGAAGTCACAAGTCACAAATTTAACCTTAATACTACCATTTGTTGTAGGTCATGGTCTAACTCATATGCAGGGACTGTTTCCTTCGAGTCTCATAAAATGTCTTCCTCCCTGCATGTGCAAACTGACTCCCTTTGAACCTATAAGATCCTTTGACTCTGATCTGGTGTCATATCTCTTCAAGATGTTCTTGGTGCCAGTACCAAGTTTAATATGAAAATTTGAATCAGACTTGTTGAGCTCCTTTGCCAAGGATAATGGCTCAATTACAATCTAAGGACTCTCGATAAAAAAGAAGATAACTGTAGGGTTCCCAAAACGAGGAAAAATACCCCAACTACCAAGATAATTTGTTGGACTCCTTAACCAAGAAAATAACCCAAGGTTACATGTTGTCTTTCATATCAGAGATAATAGACCAACATATTGTTGGGTTTCCAAACTAGGGAGAAAGACCTATAGCTTACATCAATTTATAATAAGTATGTGCTGAGATCACAACTTCCTTGGTCATATAACAAAAATACATATGAGATTCTGACAGTATTCCATTGAGACACGGATTCATAAATATGACAGGAAGGTAAACATAGCTCTTCTTGCTGTCATTTGTAGTCACAAAAATGAATGTAAATGGAGTATCCATGAACTTGCTTAGGCTGAAGACATACTTGTACTTTGCAACCTGTTACCAACTCAAGCTATCTAAGACATTTTTTGTGTATGCAGATGTTTGATATAAATCTGTTAGTTCAAGTAATTCCATATCCTTAAGAGATTATCCCACTGCCATGTGGATAATACATTATTCATCCATATGCAACGAGTTAACAATATGTCTTAAAGAATGAGGCCAAAGACTGCATTGTCCCAAATTATGTTCTTACAAAAGTCAGCCCTCACATGTTTTTCTCAAAGCCAAATACCAAATTCATTGCCAAGTTTCCACCACTCTATGTATTGTGGTTAAATTTAACGCTTGTGTACTCTTTGTAGTACAAAACATATGGATGACCATTAAGTGCATAAGGTGTTGTCATTCACTGAAGTTACATAGTTTCCCATTAAAATTCCTTTACCAGTGATTCCGTCAATGCCATTGTAATTTATCAAAAGCTTATTAAATGAAAGCTAAGAACTCACCAAGCATTAGTAACAATAACATTGTAAAAGATGAAACCTATCTCTTGTGATCTTCAAAATGATGGTTACATTCCCAAGCATTCTGTATTATATCTTCAACTAATTCGACCTAGCTTAGAAGTGAGAAAGTGTTATTGGAGGTAAGAGTTATCATTTAATTTTCAGTCAAAAAGAAAGGAGAAAAGTCTTGAAAATCAATAGATAATCAAGGGTAAACTAGAGGATTTACTAGGAGTCCCCTTTCAGAAAACCAAGGATCCACCAAAGATAAAGGACCTTAGCCTCCAGATTCTCCTAACAAGGAAACTCTCCCAACTAGCATTGGTCAGTCCACTAAAGATCCAAAAAAGTTTTCTTTGGCACCCAAACTTGCATCTCACAAGTGTATAAGAAAATAAACAAGATAATCATTCACTATCCTCTCCACATCAATCAGTCCAAATAAAATGTGTAATGGATATCTTCTTGTCATAGAGGTAGTCTCAACTGAGAGAAGCATGGTGTGGTGTTTAGACTTTGTTAGAGCAGAGGCCTAAACTAAAGAGTCATTTTTCTCGGCTCAAGTAAAGCTTGCCATAGTCATTCAGATCTCACTTGCTAAATAAAGGCAGAGTCGACAATCTTCAAAACTTTTCAAGTCTGTCAGTGACATAAAGGTTTAGAGGTGTAGAAGCAACTTCCAAGGAGTATCTTTCTGCTGGCTAGGATACATACTAGACGAGGTCTCTACACCAATTCTTTTGAAGGAACAATGCTTAGCACGTGGAGATAGGTATCATCCTTGGACCTTGACTAACAATGCACAATTAATAATAGAGAGATTGAACTTTCTTTTATGCTCAATCGGTTCTAGTCATTTTCTAAAAGAGAGAAATGACAATAATTCAAGTTCCTTTCCAAAGGCATAAATTGAGCACTAAACTATTAACTTTTCCCAAAAGGTTTCAGGTCTAGGATAAAATAGACTGCTAAAGAGAGTGATGGTTGACAATAATCCTATTCCAAGCCTTGCTATCTGAGTGTATAATATACACACATATTATAGCATGGAGTAAGAGACAAAGAAATCCGTTGAGAATGTGTTTCAATATTAAGATTTTCCAAGGATTTGATAATTCAGTGGATTGATACTACATGGCCTCATTAAAGATAAAAAACAAAGCTGAGACTACTAGAGACAATTACTCCCCTTATAACTAATCAATATGGAAACCTTGTTCCCTTTCTCAAATCCCTAAACATTAAGGGCTTAGCAGAGGCTTAGAAAGGGCTTGGATCTGCTCCTATAATCAGCCCAGTCCTGTTGTTTAATAACCTCATATTTGTCATGGACCTGTGCCTCAGCCATAGAACAGGCTACGAGTAATGAAGGAGACATACTGAAAACCAGAGATAATCTAAAAACAAACTTACTTCTGATCTACAAAACAAACCCTAAGAAGAGGATCTACGCAGGCTCAAGTCTGCAACTCTTGAGCTCTTTTCACGCCCTAAGCTTTGATACAATGTTAGAAATAGGGAAGAATAACAAAAAATATACTTTTAAAATTTATGTTAGCTAGATCAATAAGAACATAGTAGATCTAAAATAAAACTCAATCAGAGATGTATAAGAAAAAAATAGATCTGAAACACTATAGTTAGATCTGAACATTAAAAATATTTATGAATATGCAGAGTGATAGATCTGAACTTAAACAAAAAGTTTCTGAGTAATGTAAGCTAACAGATCTCTGAACCAAGAATTATTATAGATCTAGAACATTCAGCATTTCAAATAGTAGATCTGAGTTTAACAAATAGATCAAACTGAAGTGCTACTTACCTCTGAAGATTACCTCTCTGTAATGAAGAAGGAGCTTGACACACATGTGAAAATGTTAATCCTCTGAATATATGCTCAGATATAGTCTTGGACTCATAGATCAACAACTAAGGGTTAGATCTCTATAAAAGAGAATATTCGACTGTTATGCCACCATAGAAGAACCACAATGAAAAGACAACAAACCCCAAAGTAAAGTTTCTGGAAGTAAACCCTTATCCCAACCACACACAGTGAGGAATCTGCATGAAGAAAAGTGTGACAGCAAGAGAGAGAAAGTCTGGAAGTTTCAGATCTGTCCAAAAAGGTAGACGATTGCCTACTGTAAGGGGCTAGCAACTTAGCATGAAGGTTGCAACCCTCATAGGTTCCAGATCTGCTCAAAGAATGGGACGACAACCTCTAGAAGAGGGTCTGCCACTTAGAAGAGGGCCGACTGCTTGAAGGCTGGTAGAGTGAATGGTGGTGGAAACTTAGAATAGGGCGTGATAGATGAAGGATGGATCTGGCAGCAGCTAGCAACTCAGAAGAGAGACAACCCTCAACACAACCTCTAGTCAAACCCTCAACGCAATCACTTTCCAGCACCCAGAATGAAACCGAACTGAACAGTCAAGGGAGGCCGCAACACTTAGAATGAAATCTCAGAGCAATCTGCCACATAGCATAGGAGAGAGTGAGTGTAGGTGTAATAGAAGAGAGGGAGGGGTTCTATTTATAGTTTTAGGCTAGGGCTTAGGGAAATAAAATAGTAATTAATATAATGACATATTAATTAATATAAATATTAATTTAATGTCATATGTCATATTAATTAATATAAATATTAATTTAATATGTCATATGTCATATTAATTAATATAAATATTAATTTAATATGTCATATGTCATATTAATTAATATTTCCATTTTAATCTTACTAAGCCCTAAAACAAAAATACAAATCCCACTCAAACCCAAACTCATAAACCAAAGGGTGAAGATCAAACAAGGGGTTAGGAAGGACAAAGGGGTTTTCTTAGTGGAAAAATATGTCCATATGATTCTCAATAAACTTTATCATCACTGCACAAGGGTTACATTACACAATGTGGTCATGCCCATTTTCATGGTCTCTCCTAGGTCCTATGGACCATCCCGGGAGAGAGGAAAAGGATCACACACCAACACATCTTGGTATTACACCAAGATCTACTTGGTCAAAGATCAGGTTGCCCCAGAACACATATGGGGTCTTACCCACCAATGTACAAGACCAAGGATCAACCCATGCTTTAGGCATGGGTACGCTGGAACACATCCAGGGGCCCTAGACACTTGTAGGGATTTATATCAACCACCAAGGAACACATCCAAGGATCAATCCAAGCTCAGGGCAAGGATTCCCTGTAACATATCTAGGGGCCCTAGAATACATCTAGGGTCTTTACTGCTTGGTCTCAGACCAAGAACCCTAGTCATCTACTGGGGGCTCATACAAGGGTCTTTTTGCTTGGTCCGAGACCAAGAACCCCAGTTATCTACTGAGGGCCCATACAAGGGTCTTTCTGCTTGGTCCCAGACCAAGAACCCCAGTTATCTACTGGGGGCCCTCACAAGGGTCTTTTTCCATGGCTCTAACTGCTTGGTCCCAGACCAAGAACCCCTAGAGTGTATTGGTGGCCCTAGTCCACAACTAGGGTCTTATGCCATCCTCTAGAAGAATGTCTCTTGCAGTTGCATTAAATTCAACAATAACACAGAAATACCATATCTATGCTAAGAGGAATGTGGGTGTATACTATCCATGAGAAGTTATACTCTCCTTGATATTTCAAAATCATAGTACATCTTAAATCTGAGCAAACACATGCACAAGAGATTTACTTTGGAAACCCTTCGTTGGAAAAACTGGCATCAAAGATATATCTTCATTAACCTTGGCCATTTTGACCAAGCTAGCCAATTCAAGCACCTTACAATGGAGAACCCAAAGTCTTTAAATAGGCTTCATCAAATCAAATACCAGGGGTTACCTAATACCATCGGCCTGTAAACTACCAATGGTAAACCCATCATTGACTGAATCAAGATTAACCTAACCACTCTTGATTGGGTGAAGATTAACCTAACATGTAGTAATATCATGACAACGGCCATTTGAAATTGTTATGTACTTGTGCATTGTAACTCAATTTAAGGACCCCCTTCTTCAATTGTTTTAACTTTTTTCCCTTAACATAATATTAAATAATAATAAATAACACGAACATCTTATAATCAATACACAATAACTAAAACTTTAAATAATGCTAAAGAATAATGAAAGTAAAAACATTTGGTGTGTTAAAAGTACCTGTAAATATTTTGATATTATGATAGTCATCTTACAATAAAATTAGAGATCATTATAATATAATTAAACTAGTTAAGGTGTGTTGCGCTTTTAAAATATCAAGGAGAGCATCATTTCTCATGGATATTATACACCTGCATTTCTCTTAGTATAGAATCAGCATAGATCCATCTTAAACCCAGATCTATCAAGCACCGAGAGGGATCAAATTTCTTAAGGTGTAAATTTGTTTATAATATAATTCCATGTATTAATTCCTTCATATTAAATGATAAAAAATTTACACCTTAAGGAATTTGATCCCTCTCGGTGCTTGATAGATCCGGGTTTAAGATGGATCTATGCTTGTTTAATTTTTTAGATGTTGTCACATGCATATGTATGCATGTAGTTATTTAATTTTAATTTAATTTAATTTGTTGTTGTCACATAACGTGGTGTTACGTGACATCTCCCCCATACTCACGTTGTTATTTATTATTTTTTAATGTACCGTTACGTGATAACATCTCCCCCATACTGGGCTGTAGAGCACCTTGCTACTCTCGGTGCAATGATAGATATGGTATTTGTGTGTTATTGTAGGAATATCATGACAGAAACCATTTGACATTGTTATGTTTTTGTGCATTGTAACTTATTGTAAGCACCTTACTGGAACTTTTTCCCCTTAATAACACAACTCTGAAACATACAGAATATAATAAAGCTTTCTGAATAGCTAAAGAGTCAAGATCACTATGGATAAGCACCTAAAATCCTAACCTAATTGTAATCTCAATTATGTAGCCAAAGAAGAGTCATTCTGGCTGTAGGAGGTCATGCCTTGGTGCTGTTTTCTAGATTTTAGATGAGCTTGACAAATTGATTGAAAAAATCATTGCATGTTGAATTATGTAAAAGGATGGCTGTGATTATTGTCCAAGGAGCAAATTTGTACTTGCTGTTGAAGTTTAAATAGGGAAACACTTACGCTTTGGGCTCATTGAAAAAGGTTGAAACTTTGTTCATCAAGCCCTGTCCATGATCATATGGTTTTTTATTATGTTTGCAAGCTATATGAGCAATAATTGTGTGAATGCAACTCATCTGAGATTTTATTTTCTGCATGATATACTGTGAGATTATTTCTGTACGCAAGACAGTTAAAATTTTGTTCCAAAACATTTTGGTTAGCTAAAACAAAAGCATTTCCAACTCTGGAACTACTTTTCTGAGAGACATCCAGAAATATGTTATGGTGCAGCATATTTTCAAAGTGGACATGCAGTTAGCCCCATTGCTAGTATTAGAAGGAAAATTTGGCAATTGAACTTCGTATTTAGAACTATGAAGTTTGTGTCAGTGTTTCCGTTGAATGAAAGATTACTCATGAAAGCAATCTTTCACCAAGGGATATGTTCACAATTCAGGTTTATTGGGTTTTTTCCTTGAAATTATTTTTACTGCTTGATATGTAGGTGAATATGACGCCTGAGGTGACTTCACGAGGTGTCAACAGAGCTGTTATGAAACAGCTAGTCAACCAATACAGAGATACCCATTTGGGTAAAAGGCTCCCTGCCTATGATGGTCGAAGAAGTCTGTACACGGCTGGGCCATTGCCCTTTACCTCAAAAGAATTTAACATACTGCTTGTGGATGCTGAGGATGGAACTGGTGGTCAAAGGTATAGCTTAAGAACTACTTGGGGCTTTGACTTTGAAAAAGACATATCATCATGACAGGTTTCATGACTACATTGGTTTCTTGATTAGAGTTACTTTCTATGCCCATAGATTTTTTGTCCAACAATTTCCCTTAGGTCTATCAGATTATGAAAATTAATTGAATTTTGTTTTTTTGAAGAATCTCAGTATTGGTGACATCTTGTGCAGCCTTGACATATGCTACATTGTTGATCTATTGTTTAAACATTGTTTTTTACCCAATTTTTTTGGAGTCCTGGAAATTAGCATTTTATAAGCTAGAAGAATCTAAATCCATGGAAGAGTATTTTGTTTCAGCACTGGCTGTAAAACTGTTTTTCTAGTCTGTATAAAATCTCCTAATTTGCCCAGCTGGTCTTTCAAATTTGCATGAGCCGTGTGAACTTTCTTCATCAGATGCATCTGTGAATAATATTACCAAAATCTTTAAATCTGTGATTCAAGATATAATTAGCACTCACGGATGTCAAACTTGAATTTCCTTACTTTTGAGATGCATTTTAGATGGTACTCTCCTTATCTGTAATCTAACTAGTAGACAGTACTAGGGCATATCTGAATGAAAATTGTACCAACTATAAATCGATGGTGTTGAATCTATGAATTAGCAAATACAGTATGGTTAATTTCATATATACCAATCGATTTCATATTATCTGTAATTTTCTTGTAAATATTCTGTTGGGGCTGTTGGGGTTTATACTTGTATGATTATTACGATTGATTTCTATAGATCCTGAAAAAATTATCTAATTATATGGATTTTACAGAAGGGACCGGCAGTTCAAGGTGGTTATAAATTTTGCAGCCCGAGCTGACCTGCACCATTTAGGCCAATTCTTATCTGGGAGGCAGGCTGATGCACCTCAGGAAGCTCTTCAAGTGCTTGATATTGTTCTTCGGGAGCTACCAACTGAAAGGTATCATGATTCATCTCCTGAAAGGCCTTAGAAAAGTGTCATTACAGTGTGGGTTATATGATTTACTTCTATGAGTATTTGGTTTCAGGTACACTCCTGTTGGGAGATCATTTTATTCTCCTGACCTGGGGGCAAGGCAGTCCCTTGGAGAGGGTTTGGAAAGTTGGCGTGGGTTTTACCAAAGTATAAGGCCAACCCAGATGGGATTATCCCTTAATATTGGTATGGTGACGTTCTCTTATAATGCAAAATTGAACATGGTGACTGTAAGGTTTTTCATATATTTTCTGGTGACAAATTTTCATCATTGCACAAGTATTGTCCGATGATAAATTTTCACTATTGCATGATTATCATCTGTTTGTTATTGAGAGGCCTCTCTCCGTACTGTAGTTAAATGTGAAATTGCATCTGGCGGATACTTTCAACATTTTTTATATATGGTTTCCACCATCTGTGCAAGTGATGTTGACAGGTACTTGCCTTTTTTTGCTGCAGATATGTCTTCAACTGCATTCATTGAACCGTTACCTGTGGTTGATTTTGTTTCACATCTGTTGGGTAAGGATGTGACAGCAGTACTTTTGTCTGACACTGATCGTGTAAAGGTACAAAATAACCCAATTTCACAGGCCAGCCTTTGACTTAATTTTCTAAAAAGAATGTTTCTATCCTTCTTGCATTTCTGTATCAGATCAAGACTTAACATTCACAAAGAGCTCCTGGTCTATTAGACCACAAAGTATAAGTGCTTGTCAACCATTTCTTAATACTGTATTTACCTTTTCTATGTCTTTTCCCTCGTGTTGGAACTATGTTGATGGGGACTGTCACTCTATTGTGCTAGGTAAAATTTTATATACTCCCTAGGGATGTTGACATATTCTTTTTTAACTTTGTTTAATCTTTTCATAAAGGAGTTTTTAGAAGTGGATTTATTAGGCTGCTGTTTGTCAATCTTACTGATACACTTTAGATTCTAGTGATTTTTCTTCTAAATCCTGTGGCTTTTATTTTCCTGAAAAACTATTTTCGTACTTGTTCTTTGGAATGGTTTGATAAGCTCTTCACCTCTTTCTTTATGATAAATATTTTAGCCGTCTCAGAAGCTGTATTGTTTGAATTTGTCTCCTTTGTATCAAATGATATATTGCATGTTATTGCTGTTAGAGTTTCGAGATGAACCCAATGGTAACTGAGTGGAATGGAGGTGTTTAGAAACACCTTTAAACAATGAAGCACATCTTCCTACGAAGGTCCCAAAGAGCACAATGCATTGTGTGTTTGCAATATGTGTGTCGTGCATGTCACATGCATGCATGAAGCACCCTCAACTTGGTTGCAAAGGAACTCTCTGAAGCTCCTTTGCCACTGCCACTACCAAACCACTGCTTCTGTTGATTTTTTATTAAGTTAGGCTCAAGCATGAAGTTCATTCCAATTTTAGCATTTTACTTGAACCATAGACAATTGCAGTTACACCATAAACAATTTGCTGCAGTAACGAAGATCACAAGAAGAAACACCATGCACAAGTACACAAGAAGTATCCTGGGAAACCCTTCTCAACAAGGGAAGAAAACCCAGCCAATCCTTTGCTATATTCTTCAAGAGAAAAACCTCCCACACCATAAACCTAGCACACAAAAGGGTGTTCACAAAACTTAGAAGACTAGTGCCCAAGAGAGGTGCGCACTTCAGCCCTAGAACTTGTACTTGCTGAAATTTCCAAAATCACACTTGTGTTGTGTTTCCTCAATGGGGAAATCACCTTTATTTATATTAGACTGGACACATCAAAAGTGGTGTCTATTAGCACAACAGGGCTGACCTCAATAACTCAAAATATAATTAATAATTACAATATTAATTATCATTTACATTAATTAACTTTCACTTTATGGTGGGGCCAACCTATACCCTTTACATCACAATTAGGGTTACAGGTAAGTCTGACTCTTAGACAATATAGCAAGGGATCTCACACACCCACTAGTGGTCAACCACTAGGGACACGTCCACCTGTGCTCAACCACAGGGATGTCCAAGTCAACAGATTTCTATCTCACTGCGTCTCATAGGAGAATCGTCAGGATACACACTCACCAGTGCTCAACCACTAGGATCACGTCCACCTGTGCTCAGCCACGGGAATGTCCTACTCATTAGATCTCTATCTCACTGAGTCTCACAGGAGAATCATCTGGAGTATCACATCATCTCAACTCTCTGCACAGAGGAGAACAGTAAACCCATCACATGGGCTCCTTCACCCCTCATAGGGGTACACATCGTTTCATCTCAAATGACACACCCATCTCATGGGCATCTTCCCTTCTTAGGGGCACACACCGTTTCATCTCTGTCTTAGAGAGAACGAAACACCCAGCTCATGGGCATCTTCCCTACACAGGGGCACACAACGTTCCATCTC
>ML782057.1:491345-503219 GCA_009831015.1 Picea engelmannii | reverse complement strand
ACGATGTATTAGGTGTGTTATGTTTATTTGAGTTGCATGTACTAATTTTTATGACAAAAACGACATGCTAGAGCACCCAAATTGAGAACATAACCGTAACAAATCAGCTTGAAAGTATTTGAACTGTTGGTTGTTATAAAACAACAGAAAACTAAACAAGAAGACAGTGAAGCTTAGAGCCTTCCTTTGGTCAAAGATAGACCAAGAAGGCAAGTTGATAGGACTTGGAATTTTCTCACACCAACTCATGGGCTCTCTCTCAAGCCGACTCACTCAGTCTGTGTCCTGGAGGATGTCTCATGCAACTGTAATCATCAACACCCCCTCTCAGTTAGGGAGGAATTCTCTACCAGGCCAAGTCTCTCACTGAAGTACTCGAACTTCGTCTTGGCTGTAATCATCCACACTCCCTCTCAGCTAGGGAGGTATTCTCCACCAGGCCAAGTCTCTCACGGAAGTACTCGAACTTCGTCATGGAAAGAGGTTTGGTGAAGATATCTGCAATCTGCTCATGGGTAGGAAGGTACTGCACGTGTACTGCTTTCCTCTGCACCATGTCTCTGATATAGTGATATTTTATCTCAATGTGTTTCAATCTATCATGAAACACATGGTTCTCAGAGTGCTTCACACAACTCTAGTTATCACAATGAATAGTGGTAGGATCCATCTCATGATCAAATAAATTTGTTAGAAGCTTGCGAAGCTACACTGCTTCGCGGACTGCCACACTGAATGCTATATACTCTGCCTCTGCGGTACTCGAGGCCACAAAGCTCTGTTTCGTGTTGCACCAGGAAACCATGGCAGACCCCAAGGTAAGCAACAACCGGAGGTGCTCTTCCGGTCCACTGCGCTCCTTGCCCAATCTGCTTCGACATATCCTTGTAAACTCAAGTCTACACTGGAGGCATATCCAACTATGCCTCGTAGGTATCTCAATACATGTTTCGCTGCTATCCAGTGAGTCTGTCTCGGTTGACTCATGAACTAACTAAGCACATTCACTTCATAGCATATGTCAGGTATGGTGTTAAGTAAATACATCAGTGATCCAATTAGGGTACAAGTGTGGATCAATCTTGCATGAATCAACATCATTCATTTTCTTCAAATCCATCACCATTGGTGTGGGCATGGATTTGCATTCTGTCATATCGAACTTCTTCAATATCTCTACTGTATATTTTCCTTGACTTAGGAAAATCTCATCAGTCCTCTGCCATACTTCTAGTCCCAAGAAGTAGTGCATCATACCTAGATCCTTCATCTCAAGTTTAGCAGTCAATGCTTGCTTGCATTCAACAATGAGTCTCTCTGAACCAGTGAGGAATAGGTCATCCACATATAGGACCAAGATTAAGCACTCGTTGCCAACAATGTGATAATATAGGTTTGGATCAACAACACTCTTGTAGAAGTCCAAACTCATTAAGAATCCATCCATTTTCTCATACCAAGCACAAGGTGCTTTCTTTAGTCCATACAGGGCTTTCTTCAATTTGCACACATGAGATTTCTCGTTGTGTATCACGAATCCTTTTGTCTGCTCGATATAAACTTCTTCTTCAATCTCACCATTTAGAAAGGCTTTCTTTACATCCATCTGATGTAGTTTCCAACCCATGGATGCAACTAGTGCAATGATAGAACATATGGAAGTGTATTGAGCTACTGGAGCAAATGTCTCATCGTAGTCAACTCCCTCTACTTGTGAGAATCCTCTGGCTACAAATCTTGCTTTGTATTTCTCGATACTTCCATCAGCTGCATGCTTGATTTTATAAATCCACTTGGAAGTCACTACAGACTTCCCTTCTTGTCTCAGAACAATATCCCATACATCATTCTTCAAGATAGACTAATATTCTTCTGTCATGGCATCTTGCCATACCTGCTCACCCGTAGCTTCTCCATGACAAGAAGGTGCAGAGTCAATGATGTGGCTCATGGCTGAAAGGTAGCTCGAAAATCTCTTTGGTCTCTTGCTCTCTCGGGATGTCCCTTAAGGGGATGCATGTCCCTCTATCTCCTGTAGAGCTTGTCGAGCCCAAGCAAGCCTTTTATGCCCTACTGCAATGCCTCTAGGCATATCAATTTGAGCAACGGGATCAGCTGGAACGGTTGGATCAACTGGAATAATGTCTGTCTCCATCTGAACTACTGAAGGGGGAGAAGGTATTGTCTCACTGTTAATCTCCATCTGAGATTCTCTGGATCTTTGGAAGGCTATCTCTTCTTCAAAGGTAACATCTCTGCTTATCTCAATCTATCTCTGACTAGGGATGTAGATCCGATATGCCTTCGAAGATTCCCTATATCCCACAAATGTACCCTTTCTCCCTGAAGGGTCTAGCTTGGATCTCTTCTCTTTGGGTCCATGAAAATATACTGGGCACCCAAATATCCTGAAGTGTCCAATCTCAGGCTTCACTCCGGTGAAGGCTTCTTCTGTAGTTATGTTCTTCAAGATCTTATGAGGACTCCTGTTCTGAACATATACTGCTGTCATACATGCTTCTGCCCATAGAGTCATAGGTAGACTCTGATCATGTATCATTGCTTTGGTTTCCTTGATGATAGTTCTGTTCTTTCTCTCTGCAACCCCATTTTGCTGAGGGTTGTAAGGAACTGTGTACTCTTTCTTGATCCTTGCTTCAATACAGAAATTGCTGAAATCCTTGGAGGTGTATTCTCCTCCATTACCTGATCTTAGTACCTTGATCTTTCTTCCGGTTAGGTTCTCAACCTGAGCTTTGAATTCTTGAAATTTTGCAAGGACTCCATCCTTGTTCTTCAGGAAGTAAATCCAAGTTTTCCGAGAGTGATCATCTATGAAGAGTACATAGTACAAATATCCATTCAGGGAGGCAATAGTCATTGGCCCACACACATCTGAATGTATCAAGTCCAAGATTTCCTTGGATCTATTATCACTGCTCAAGAAGGACCCTTTGACATTCTTGCCAAGAGCACAACCTTTGCAAATACCTTTATGCTGAATCTGTATCTCTGGAAAGCATGTTACCATTTTCCTTAGAGTTGGGAGAGCTCTATAATGAATGTGAGCAAGTCTCCTATGCCATAGCTCACTCAAGCTGATAATATCATGTAATAGGGCCTGGACTGGTCTGATGGTCAATCTGTATAAGCTGCTTTCTCGAACACCAATTACTTTGGCAGAATTTATATGTGAGTCTTTGTGCCATGCAAGAACTCTTCCTTCAGAAAAGGTAACCTTGTAGCCTTTGTCTTCTAAGGCAGAAGTGGAGACAAAGTTCCTCTTCATCCCAGGTACATATAGTACTTCACTTAGCTGAAGCTGCATGTCAGAATCTAGTTGGAAGGTAGAAGTTCCAACCCCTTTCACATTATATCTTGCATCGTCTCCAAGGACAACATGTAGATTGGTCTCTTTCTCAACAAGATTAGTCAGGTGATCTCTAAAACTGGTCATGTGCCTGGAGTCACCACTGTCAATTAACCAAGTATCATCATTAATAGGGACTATACCTGAGAGTGTTGAAATGTTGATGTCTTCATCTCTCTGAAGTCTTGGCTTCCAGGAACTGAATTTGCTTGATCCATCAAGCTCGTCTTCCATCATAGTTTTCTTCATCATATTTTTAGATTCTTCACAAACCCTTGTCAACTGGGCTAGAAAACCTAACGACTACGCTAGGCTAGCAACCTTAGGTTTTGTTGGGCTTATGACTGCCAACAATAAGCCTTGAAAGTTAGAAGAACACTGGTGAGCTAAAGAG
Organism: Picea engelmannii; assembly: GCA_009831015.1. Classification (NCBI taxonomy): domain Eukaryota; kingdom Viridiplantae; phylum Streptophyta; class Pinopsida; order Pinales; family Pinaceae; genus Picea; species Picea engelmannii. The sequence goes on along the minus strand of ML782057.1, from coordinate 499,455 downwards.
CTCCTTCAATGAGTTGCAAAAACCCTAATTCTAAAATTTCTGCAGAAAATTGCGAAACCCTAGAATTCCTAGGGCCAAAAAATCAAAATGCTCAGAAATGCAATCTGAATCTTGCTGGAGGTACACTGAAGGAGGCCGTACACTCCTCTGCACTTTTTAGCCCCAATGTCCAAGTATTAAGTGCTGGAACACCTCAGAAAGGAGGGTCGTACGGATTTTCTAGAAACCCTAGGAAGGCCATAGGTTCTGCAGAAGTGAGAGGATGACTGGTAGATGCTTGTGCAATGGGTTCTTCAAGACCTATGCTTTGATACCATGTTGATTTTTCATTAAGCTAGGCTCAAGCATGAAGTTCATTCCAATTTTAGCATTTTACTTGAACCATAAACAATTGCAGTTACACCATAAACAATTTGTTGCAGTAACCAAGATCACAAGAAGAAACACCATGCACAAGTACACAAGAAGTATGTTGGGAAACCCTTCTCAACAAGGGAAGAAAACCCAGCCAATCCTTTGCTATATTCTTCAAGAGAAAGACTTCCCACACCATAAACCTAGCACACAAAAGGGTGCTCACAAATCCTAGAAGAGTAGCACCCAAGAGAGGTGCGCACTTCAACCCTAGAACTTGTACTTGTTGAAATTTTCAAAATCACACTTGTGTTGTGTTTCCTCAATGGGGAAATCACCTTTATTTATATTAGACTGGACACATCAGAAGTGGTGTCTATTGGCACAACAAGGTTGACCTCAATAACTCAAAATATAATTAATAATTACAATATTAATTATCTTGTACATTAATTAACTTTCACTTTATGGTGGGGCCGACCTGTACCCTTTACATCACAATTAGGGTTACATGCAAGTCTGACTCTTAGACAATATAGCAAGGGATCTCACACACCCACTAGTGCTCAGCCACTAGGGGCACGTCCACCTGTGCTCAGCCACAGTGACGTCCAAGTCAACAGATCTCTATCTCACTGCGTCTCATTGGAGAATCATCAGGATACACACTCACTAGTGCTTAGCCACTAGGATCACGTCCAACTGTGCTCAGCCACAGGAACGTCCTACTCAACAGATCTCTATCTCACTGAGTCTTACAGGAGTATCACATCATCTCAATTCTCTGCACAGAGGAGAACAATAAACCCATCGCATGGGCTCCTTCACCCCTCACAGGGGTACACATCGTTTCATCTCAAACGATACATGCATCTTATGGCCATCTTCCCTTCTCAGGGGCACACAACGTTTCATCTTCGTCTTAGAGAGAACGACACACCCAACTCATGGGAATCTTCCCTACACAGGGGCACACAACGTTCCATCTCCGTCTCAGAGAGGAACTACACACCCATCTCATGGGCACACCCAACTCATGGGCTCTCTCTTAGGCTGACTCACTCAGTCTGTGTCCTGGAGGATGTCTCACGTAGCTGTAATCATCAACAACTTCCACCTATGGTTTTTAAGTAATTTATTATACAAGTGCTCAAAAGCAAGATTAACAGATTCCAATGTGACAATCAATGTCTCAACAAAGTTTTCAAGATGCAGTGGGGAAGTCTTCAAGGCAATAACCAAGTCTAATATGTACTTTTCAAGATGTACTTTTCAACCAATGGCCATTAACTGATCTCTAATATTTTTTATTTTTTTAATTTTTTTGGAAGGGAATCTCCTTTCATATTAATTGAAAAGAACCTATTCCTCAGGAGTAATGCCCTAACTATATTTGATTTTCATGCATCTTTCACAATTGCCTCCAAACTGTGTACGTGTCCTCACCATCCTACACTCCCAGTAGCATATCATCAGTCACAAACAATTCAATGACTTGACTGGCTCATAGTGCTTTGCATTAAATGTTTCCCATTCCAAGATCACCTTTCCTATTAGTTTTCCCAATTCCTCCCGGTCATCGAGCTTTGTCACTTCTTTTGCCATTGGCAACCTTGAATAGGCATCTATAACCGAGAATGGCTATCATTCTCTGCTTCCAAGTATTAAATTTACATCCATTAAACTTCTAACTACCTTCTAACATGATATTTGACAAACTAGCCATGAACACCAAACTACTGTCAAGCACCCAGTTTTGAAAAAGAACTTTAAATAAGGTTACCTCATATTTTGTTCACTGCCATCGTCACAACCCAGTGGTTATACACAACACTTTCATTGTACCACCATAATATCTTGCCAACTATTCGGAATATCTTGCTGGACAATATACTTAGAAAAATGAATTTTGTCATAGAAAAATGCTTCAACAAAGTAAAAGAAATCAAACTTACTTTTGTTTTCTAAGTGGTGCACCAATTGTTCTTTTCCTGTGCCGATTTAGGGCTTCTTGTGTCTAACTTCAAGTTTTTTTGAGCCATGCCTCACATTTGTGCTCAATTTTTGTAACTGCGGCGAATTTTTGTAACTATGATATCTATTCATATTGTTTTGCTGTGGAACCCTGACCCCTGTACAACCCTCTATTTCCCCACATTCTTGACACGTTTTTTTGCATATGCGCCTACACACTCTGGGCACTTATGCTCTTGTCCCATGTTACTACACTCATATCGCTTGTGAGTACAACTATAACTTTTGTTATCTGCAAAAGGCACCTATTATGACCTAGTTTGTGGTGCCTTTGCATCGACCTCCTATACACCTTTACCTTGGATCGGGCTCCTTCAAGATTGACGTCTTAACCCTTGTAGTGAACTCTTCACATCTATCGCTGTTTGTCTTCTCAGGTTTCACAGGGACCAAGTTTGTTTGGAATCATTCTCTCGAACTACAAACTATGGTTGCGTCGTGCCTCCAACAAGAAATGATGAGCAACAATTTCTCGCCCTGATCTTTCTTGATCATAGTAATGAGCAAATTTCTCTCTCTTGATCTTAGACTTCAAGATTTAATTTTTATAAGTAACAAAATTTTAGAACATTTATAGATAATAAATTATTCCCTCTTTTTTTTGACAAATAAAAAAAACTCGTCTCTTGGTAATCCCTTACTATCTCTCTGAAGCGTCAACTTTGATCTAATTTGCATGTCACTATCCTTTAGCTCATTCTTTGTGACTATAACAATCCCTTGGATTCCTTCACTATTCCTCTGCGGATTATGTGTCAGAGTTCATGCAAATACAAAAGAAAACAATAAATGCAGAAGAGAGAAATATACTTGGATGATGTATTATTGCAATGCCACACGACTTATTAGATTGTCTTCTTTATGAGGTGGAAGATGTATGTTGAATACGTTACGTAACTCCCCAAACACCTAATCACCTAATCAATGACTTTATTACTCAAGTCATAACTAAACATTAAATCATAACGTGATTACATTGCAACATAATTTTATAATACAGTACAATACAAAAACTCCTATGTAATTAATATGATCATTATAATATTTATCTAACATTTACAACGACAAAAAACGGCCAAAGCTAGTCAATGATTCTTGACCATATTGGGCTTGAAACTAGTGTTAAAACAGTTGAGTTTTTTTCTCAAAATTTATGCCATATGGTGTTGTGATAGTAAGCAATCAATTTGTTGTGAACATGCTTTTCTTCTGTGGAATTTTGATTATGGTTACAACATTCCATGCATTTCCTTAGATACAAAACCTTTGATGAGTTTACTGATTCCAGAAATGGGGATCAAAATAGAAAATAGCCAGTCATATCTAATAATGGAAGCTATGTAATGATTTCCCAATGATGTATTTTCCAAATGCTTATGATACTGACTGACTTTTGCATGTTCTCCTCCATTTGACTGTTAATAGTTTAAATTTTGAAGAGTTATTTGAGCAAGCAGTCTGATGTCTTGGGCTATTGGTATTTTTTTCCAAAATCAGATTAAAAAGTCATTAAGAGGTGTTCGAGTTGAGGTAACCCACAGGGGAAATATGCGTCGAAAATACCGGATTGTTACATTGACATCACAACCTACACAGGAGCTAACGTAAGTTTTTTATTTATTTAAGTGAATTCATCTGCAGATCTGTGCAGTCCTTATGCTCAGATTTATTAAATGATAATCTGTTGAATTGAGCTTTGACACTGGTTTCATAACTTGATTGTCAATGATATAAATGTTCTCAGCTTCCCCATGGATGACAATTCAACTATGAAATCAGTAGTTGAATATTTTCGAGAAACATATAGGATTTCCATACAGCATACTCAACTTCCATGCCTCCAAGTTGGAAATCAGCAGAGGCCAAACTATTTGCCAATGGAGGTGGAGGCTTAGTTTTCCTTATCAATTATTTTTATGTGTAGTGAGAGTTGAACTAGAAGTTTTACCCTTTTTGCCTCTGCAGTTGATTTGTGCTGTGAATAGTTTTTTGAGCTGAATATTGCATCTTGTAATTGTCAGGTTTGTAAAATAGTGGAGGGGCAGCGCTATTCAAAGAAGTTAAATGACAAACAAATCACTGCCTTGCTGAGGGTTACATGCCAGCGGCCTCAAGATAGGGAGAATGGCATTTTGCAGGTTTTTCTTGCTGCAATAATAAATACTTGGCCTTTATTTTGATTGTAGGACTGATCAAGCTTGTCAGTTATATCCAAAATATTGGTTCCAGTGTTTTGTTTATATCAACCTGGGCTTTTCACAATAATTTGTAAGATTCTTCATGATAATTTTCCTCATGTTTAGTATCATCGGAAAATAAAGACAATAAGTGTCTAGGGATTTTTTTTGGGGCTAATCTATTTAAATAATTCTCTTGCAGACAGTATATAAAAATGCATATAATAAGGACCCTTACGCAAAAGAATTTGGCATCAAAATCAGTGATAAACTTGCCTCTGTAGAAGCACGAATTTTGCCTGCTCCTCGGGTAATAATAAGCAGGATACTTTAAATTACATCTTTTGAGCAGGACTCAAAGATGCTTCAGAAGTGTGATTTTTTGAGAACTTGTATCTTTATGTTGTTTCAAAGGTTGTTGGGAATTAACTTTGGCATCATTGTGAACTTGAGCAGCTTAAATATCATGATTCTGGCAAGGAGAAGGACTGCCAACCTGAGGTGGGACAATGGAATATGTTAAATAAGGTAATTACTGTCTTCACACCAGGACAATAGTTCAATGATTTAGTTCTACTGTCTCATAGGAATAGTCTGTAGTTTGCTTAGCAACTGGCAAGCTTGTCATTCTACTGAAGGTCAAGACAATCTGATACATAGATTGTGTTGGGATTTCATCAGCTTCTGAATAGGATAGTAATATTGTGAGTTCCTGTATGGAGCTTTGCTTAAGTGCCATAGTTTTTAAAGGTACATTCCAATAAGCATTCTGGTTTCCTGCTTAAGTCATGCTGTCTGGTTTGCTTGTATTCATGTAAATGATATGCAATGATTGTTTTGTTGGATATGTGATGTTTTATTTTTCATATTGTTTTGTTGGATATATGATGTTTTATTTTTCATAATTAAACATTAGCTGGCATAAAAATTATGATTGATTATTTCTTTCCATCTTTCTGAATCAAGCAAATGGGGAAATTCCTAACATTTTGCATTCAAGAAGCATGATTGGCCCTGTTATCATGCAATTTGTACTTTGATAGAAAGGAAAGGCAAATGAAGACAAATTGATGTAATGGGAGACTATCCTATCACTGTCACCTCAATAGGATGTCTCTTTCTATTTAGGGTGGTAGGCCCAGGGGAGGCGTCCCCGATGACCTGGGGTTTTGAGAAGGCAAAGGATAAAGGCCAAGTAAAAGTTTCCATCTCACAAGTCACCACCGATCAGAAAGTCCGGCTAAACAGCCAATAAAGAGATAATAAAACCAGAAGTGTACCTGCCCGGAACAAAGCAATATGAAACTATATTTGCAAGATCACTTGCTGGTTAGTACTTCATATAATCAGAGACTTTCTCAATAAAAGCAATTGATGAAGTAAACAAAGATGCATAGCAGTAATAATCATAAGACAATACTTCACAATAATTGCTTTATAAAAGCTTTAGAATGAGCAAGAATGATTAATCATCAATATCATAACACCAACATTCATCAGAAGCAAATAATGCTATGCATTAGTCAATCTTTCAATTGCTTAAAGAAGCTTTAAACACTGCAAAGTATGACTATAACCCAAAAGGATAATAGCAGCAATAAGGTTAGCAGGTCAATCTAAACTAGGGTTAGAAGGTGTTAGTAGTTGTTCAAAGATTTGGATGTTTGAAAGATGTGATCAAAGCACTCAAGAGAGAGAGATCTTAGATCAGTGTCTTCATAGGGCAAATGGAGTAAAAAAAGTGGCTGCAAGAATTGAAGGAGCAGGATGATAATAGTAGGGCCAAAGATAAGAGGAATTTGATGGATGAAGTGTTGGTAAGCCAAGGCTTCAACCACCAAACCCTAGGGGAAAACGACTAGTAAGGTGTAGGTAACCCTAGGCCTTAGTAGGTTTTCCTCCTTCTTTAGCTCAATGAAAAAGTAAAATAGGCTAGGATGAAGAACAAGTGACAGGGTGTTGCAAATGGCAATGCCCTAGCAATGGCTTCAACAAAGAAAACGGTTCCTTGCCACAATCTAGTAGGTAGATAGCAATTGGAACAAGGACAACAACATGTGCTTGATCCCTAGGGTTTGAACTAGCAATCTCATAAATTAACAAAATGTAAAGTAAAATACCATAACCATTCAAGTAAGAAAAGAATTACAGAAATTTACTTACATTCACCAAGTATCATCAATGCAAAACCCTAGTTGTAGACTTTCCACCAAGAAAAATGCCAATTTCACCAAAAATAACCCTCCTTCAACAAGTGCGCACTAAAATTTCAGCCAAAAACCCTAAGAAGGGTGCAAATTTCAGACCGCACCAAAGGGTGAGTGAAAGATGATGAGAAAAAAGAGAGTTTTAGCTCTCTACTTATACCATACCAGTGACCTTTAATTTTACTTTAGGTAAAAAAAGGCCGACATGGCCAAATTTACATCAAAATACTATTTTACATTCCCTGCTGGGGTCTTAGCATCCATCTGGTGGGCTTTCAGCCCCATGGAGGTCTGAACTAATCATCTCCCTATGTGTACCTGTCCATAAGGGTACCTGTCCATCGGGTATGGTCCTGAAACATCAACAGATACGCTCTCCATGTTCTCATAAGTCACAGGGATCATAGCAATGTCAATCACATCTAATCATCAAGTTATTAAACATGTGCATAAAGCCCCTTTTACCTGGACAAGTGCTCAAAGACATTATACTAATCTACAAGCCAAGTTTGGAGGAAACGCTAGGACGTCCTATTGGACTAATGCTCATTGGATGTGGGATGTTTCCGGGAGAAATCAAATCTAACCCATGTGAGTGGGTGAGGTGGTAAGGGATGTCTGGGCAAGGGGTGCAGTGATAGCAGGGAAATGTATGGCTTACCTGTGGGTGCCTCTGTAGAGGGTGAACTGCACCTGTCATGGATGCAAATGTTTCCAAGCCCATTCATGCCTTTTGTCTTTATTCTTATTGCTTTTTCTTTCAGGAAGTTAGTTTAGGTGACACTGCCCTGGCGTGGTGATCAGTGGTGGCAATGTTACCCATAAGCATTTCATGGAAATGAGAAGGTTGGCTCGTGATGAGACCCCCTTTCTCTTGGCTATGCCACCAAGAGCCACTACCCTAGCGTGGTGACCAACTGCTAGTAGTGTCATATCGCTACATGCCCATGGACCTAATAGGCTCACTCGTGATGAGACCCCCTATCCTCTAACTAGGTCTTGTTTTATTATTTTTATGGGTCCCTCTGTTTCTTGCTAAGAAGCTTTTTACTTCTTTCTCGGGGATCCCTAGGCGAAGCATCTCAAGGTTTCATTCTTTGGCCTCTATCTTTTTCCAGCTACTTTTACCCTCTGGGCCTTTAGCCCCTTCTTCCCACAAGGTAAGTTACAACCCTTAAATATTTGGCCAACCCAATGCCCAGACCAATGTAATGGGATGGATGAGCGGGAGAAAGATGGAAAGTGGTAAGTATGGTGGGAGCAGACGATGGCTTCTCATAAATCCCCCCAGTGGCAACTCAAAACCTATGGGTAGCAGCTTACTAGGGCATCCTGTCA
>ML782057.1:464684-480368 GCA_009831015.1 Picea engelmannii | reverse complement strand
ACATAATCTCCTTAGTTATCCTTAAACTGGGGGATAACATCTGGCTCCAACTCGGTTACATGTGCTCATCGTAGAGCGCATGAGAACCTCAGCATCTCTTGGCCTAACCTGTAATCTGCTTGATCTCAACATAAAGCTGTTAGCAGTCATTTGGGGTAGTGATATCACCCCCAGCTCATATATCATAAAAACGAAAACAAGCATATGTACAAATGTGAATACAAACTATTCTAGCATGCAAGCGCAAATGTTATGTACAATGAATGCAAATGCCTACTTACCTGTACTTACCTGTGGGCTGAATGCTAGGTGTAGTCAAATGACCAGTGAAACCATCCTAGCAATGTCTCACAATACCTGCCTTTGTGTTTCATCATAAACCAAAATAGTGATAAGTTAAGCACAAAAATAACATGAGTTAGAGAATGTATCGTATCGTTGGAAATCATAAAGTCTAACTCATGGAGGCGGGTGGGAGGGATAAAATCATGCCAAGTCATTCTCTGAGGAAAGTGCTCAGTCCACTTTAGGAAGGGATCGTGAAAAGTCAAAGGCTCAGAAAATTGACTCAGAAGGTCTGAAAGCTGGCTACCTAGGACGTCCTCATAATCTGAAGCCTGGGAACAGATTGACAAGGATCTAGAAGATGAATGACAAAATCTTAAGGGAAGGTTGAAAAACTGAGATGACAGACCTTTTCGTGAGGTATTCAACCTACCCTTGAACTCTAGGGTTTGCCTTAGAGGAAACTCAATATATAAGACATATTTCCCAACTACACCTTTAATGACAAAGCAAGGTAGAGTAATTAGAGGTGGCTGGAGAAAGCTGTCACAAGAATCCTTCTTCAGGCAAACGATGTTCGTATTCCTATCAAGACCTAAGCACAATGGTGGTTGATAATCCTCTTCATGGAACGAATCCAAGTGCTCAGAGGAGTACTCATCAAAATCCTCAAGGTATGACCAAAAATCATCAAGAAAATATGGGACTAGGTCAACCTTGGGTGTTTGGAAAGTATCAGTAATTATATCATCTCCTTGTTGCCACCGGTCAAAATCAAGAGTAACTTGTTGTGATAACTGTAAAGGAAACACTTGGAAATGATTCTCAATGTCGTAAATGGGGTCCATATCATAACCAACTACATCCCACTTACATCTCCCAACATGTATGAACTCATCAATATTATTAACCATGTCACTGTCTGTATCATAACATGAAGGAATTGTGAAGGGCTCATCTATCTCCTCCTCATTTCCCAAATCACAAAGTAGAGAATCATCAAAATTTTTGAGAGGAGGGTAACTTACTGTGTTTGCTTCTTCTTGTGCAGGAGCTTTGAGGACTTTGGTGTCTTCAACATGCATCATTTTTTTATCCTCATGAGTTGCCCCTTCATCTTCAACTGTTCAAGAAGGCAGATAACCAGAGCTGTGTGTAAAGCTCTTCGAGAACCCCGTGTTTCATGATAGATCGAAACACGTTGAGAGAAAGTATCATTATATCAGAGACATGTTGCAAAGGAAAGCAATACACGTGCAGTATCTTCCTACACATGAGCAGATTGTAGATATCTTCAGCAAACCGCTTGCCAATACGAAGTTCAAGTACTTCTGTGAGAAACTAGCTTGGTGGAGATTACCTCCCTAGTTGAGAGGGAGTGTTGATGATTACAGCCAGGATGGAGTTCGAATACTTTCGTGTGAGACTTGGCCTGATGGAGAATGCCTCCCTAGCTGAGAAGGAGTGTTGATGATTATAGTTGCATGAGACATCCTCTAGGACACAGACCTGAGAGAGAGCCCTTGAGATGGGTGTGTGGTTCCTATCTGAGACAGAGCTGGAACGTAGTGATGGCCTCCTCCTTATAGAGAGTTGAGAAGAACTCCAGATGATTCTCATGTGTAACACAGTGAGAAAGGAGATTTGTTGAGTTGGACGTCCCTGTGGCTGAGCACAAGGTGAGCGTGTGAATTCCCATGAACTGGGTGCATCTTTATGAGACAGAGATGTAGACGATGTATTAGCCTCCTCTGAGCAGAGAGTTGAGATGATGAACTTCAGATGACTCTCCTGTGTAATGCAGTGGGAAAGAAGATCTGTCGAGTTGGATGTGCCTGTGGATGAGCACATGTGAACGTGATCCTAGTGGCTGAGCACTAGTGAGTGTGGTTCTCTTGTGAGACGCAGTGAGATAGAGATATGGACATCCTTATGTATGTGCCCCTAGTGGCTGAGCACTAGTGGGTGTATGAGATCCCTTGCTATATTGTTCAAGAGTCAGACTTACCTGTAACCCTAATTGTAATGTAAAGGGTACAGGTCGGCCCCACCTTAATGTAAAAGATAATTAATGTAAAGGATAATTAATATAAAAGATAATTAATATGGTAATTATTGATTATATTTTGTGTCATTGAGGTCGACCCTATTGTGCCAATAGACACATCATTTGATGTGACAAGTCTTATATAAATAAGGGTGAATCCCCATTGAGGAAACACACTTAACATTGTGTCATCTCATGATTTCAGAAGTTGTGGTCTGAAATTATGAGAATTGCAGCACCCTCTTGTGTGCTAGATTTGGTGATGGTGTGGGAGGTCTTTCTCTTGAGGAATATAGCAAAGGATTGGTTGGGTTTTCTTCCCTTGTTGAGAAGGGTTTCCCAGGATATTCTTGTGTTCTTGTGCATGGTTATTCTTCTTGTGATCTTGGTTTGCTGTTGTAGTTATGGTTGAAGTAATAGTTAAATAGAAAATTTAAAAGAATGCATGAGCCATAGCTCATTGAAAATCTAACAGTAATAGCCCAACTCAGCACTAAATAATGATCAGATTTATTTCATATATGTGTTGTTAGTCTGATCCTTGTTGTTCTAGATATTGTGGTGGTATTTTTATATATATTTGTGTGCCAAAAATGTATCAGATGGGACTCCAAACTGTTTGAAAAATTACTATATCAGCAACACTTTAAAACCACCACTGTAATAACAGTTTGTAGAAGTTTCACACCATACACAAAACAAAGAGAGATCCTTAATAACAGAGAGGAAACATTTCAGTGGTATCAGAGCATGTTCCTAGCCAGCTGTGGGGATTTGGCACGAACATGAAACCATAAGCAGTTAAATGAATTCCGAGGATCTGCAAAATATTACTTATAGATGACAGAGATACAAAAGCAGGGAACTTGTACTGGATAGGGAAGAAACAAAGGCTCAACCAGAAAGAGACAAAGGCAAGGAAACTATGGAGGATTAGGATAAGGCAGCCTTTAACAACCTCATTAGTGCTCTGAATGATCTAGCCAGGGGCCAAAAGGTAGTGCTGGCAGCAATAAACAGGTTAGCAGACAAACCGGGGGAAAGTCAAAAAAACTTGAGCAACAAAGGTGAAGGGGGATCCAATAATGGAAACAGAATTCATGCGCGCACCACCATGCAAAGTCATCCACACTTATATAGCAGGACACCTAGAACCACCATACCTCAGTTTTTGGACATCCCAATAGCAAGAAAAGTAGCGCAGGCTGAAGAAAGATGAACCATTTGGGGTGTATTTTCTGGAGTACCAGGCCTTAGGAGATGACTTCCACTCAGCTATGTCCTTTGCTGAGTTTTGCAATATTAAGAGCAGGAACAGGTCGAAGGGGTTCAACAGGGCATTCAACCAGAATTTTGAGTTACAATGCACATTGGGAAAGCTGACCATTCCCAACTTTGATAGGTCATCTAGCTGCACAACGAGGGTTTGGTTACAGAAGTTGGATACCTATTTCCAACTCAACCAAATGATGGAGATAGATGCAATAAAACTTGCTACATTGCATCTTGATGGGGAAGCCCATGATTGGTGGTATCACGGATTGGTGACCTTGGGCCATAATAACATCACTTCGTACCTGGACTTCATGCAAAGGCTCATAGAGCGTTTTGACAAGAAGAATCCAGATATTCACTTCAGAGAGCTAGCCCAATTCAAACAGACAGGTAGCCGGGAGGTTTTATATCAGAGTTCCAAAGGGTCGTCGTCATGGTGACCGACATATTGGAGCACCGGCTAGTCATGTTGTTCATAGAGGCTATGGCTGAACCATTACGTGGATGGGTTAAGGCCTATAAACCCACCACCTTATAGGATGCTATTAGTAGGAACAAGGACTTGTAGGATGCAGTACTGAAGAGCATGTTTCCTCTCAACCCAACCTTTCTCATAAAAGACAAAGATTAAAAACCTTTCCAGAAAGACTGGCCAAGGAAGGACAGGATGGATGATTACACCAGGAGAGAGCTGGGAACGAAGAAGTTGTGCTTTAGTTGCCAGGAAGTTGGAACCATGGGCACCAGGTCACAAGTGTTTAGGAAAGGGAAAGGCTCACTACATTGAGGTATATTCTGATAGTGGGGAGGATGAGGATGAGGATGATCAGGAACACGTATAGGAGGAGGAGCTTCATGTAGCAGGGGATGAGTAGTTTCAGGATGATGTCAAGTGTGGTGTTATCGCCACATTGTCGGGAGTTCCCAAGTTTCATACCTTCAGGGTGAGAGGAGTTGTGCAGGGCGACAGAGTGGGAGTTCTGATTGATGGTGGGGTGACCAACAATTTTACAGATGCTACTTGGGTGACGAGGCGTGACATTCCCACCGAAGAGTTTGAGGGGTTTATAGTGGCAGTTTCAGGATATCATAGCATGGTGTCCTCGATGGATTCCCAAATTGAGCATAACACTTGGGAACTATAATTTGACAGATTCCTTTTATGTGGTGAATGTGTCGGATACAAATGTGGTTCTGGGAGTCCAATGGCTCTATTCTATTGGAAAATACTCCACAAATTACTAGACCATGGAGATGGATTTTTCAGGGACCTGATGGCAGTAGGGTAGTCTTATGAGGCATGCATACTTACCCTCCCAAGGTGGTATCGTCGCAGAGGATGGAGATTGTACTCCGGCAAGGAAACATAGAGTGGGAGACAAAGTGCTTGATCATAGTGAAGAAACCTCCAGATCACACACCCTAGTATCCAGTAGACATACATGCATTGTTGCAAAAGCATGAGCATGTATTCAGAGACATTCCTCCAAGTAGGCCTCCCAACCATGGATTTTAGCATATTATTGAGTTGGAGGAGGGAGTTCAGGAAGTTATTACTACTCCCTATTGACATCCCAAGGTATACAAAGATGAAATTGAGAAAACCATAAAGGAGTTGCTCAAACTAGGACACATTCGACCCAGTTCTAGCCCCTTTGCTTCCTCTGTAGTGATGGTGAAGAAGAAGGACGTGACCTTGCACATGTGCATAGATTACAGGGCCTTAAACAAGAAGACTATTAAGAACATGTACCCGATCCATTGGATTGATGAATTGATGGATGCATTACATGGGGCAAAATACTTTTCAAAAATTGATCTTCGTTCTGGGTATCATCAAATTCGAGTAAGGGAACAGGACATTCCAAAAACAACTTTTTGTTGCCATTACAGACATAATGAATTCCTGGTTATGCCTTTTGGGCTGACAAATGCACCTGCCATATTCCAGTCATGCATGAACCATACATTCAAGAAGCGATTGCGTAAATTCCTATTGGTATTTTTTGATGACATCTTGATCTACAATAAGACATGGGAAGAACATCTACAACACCTGGATGAGGTATTAAGAATTTTGGGTGAGTAATCATTATATGCAAAAATGTCCAAGTGTGAATTTGGGATGTAGGAAATGTTATATTTGGTGCATGTGATAGGAGCAAATGGAGTGCAGGTTCATTTGGACAAAATTCGAGCTATCTTGGAGTGGCCCACACCTAATAATTTGATAGAGTTGAAAGGTTTCTTAGGCCTCTGCACTTACTACAAGCGGTATGTTAAAGGATTTTCATAGTTGACAACACCCCTCATGGACCTGACGAAGAAGGGGGTGTCCAGTTGGTCGGGGGAAGCACATGAGATATTTGAGAGACTTAAAAAAGTGACGAGTTCATGCCTAGTTCTAGCACTGCCAAACTTCACTCAGTTGCTTGTACTAGAGTGTGATGCAACCGAGGAAGGAATAGGAGCGGTATTAATGCAAAATCATCACCCTATAGCCTTTGAGAGAAGGAAGCTCAAGGAGTATGAGCGTCACTATTCCATAAATGATGAGGTGCTAGAAATCATGCATGCCTTGGCCAAATTCAGGGAATACCTGGTGGGTGGAAAATTTAAAGTTAAAACATAGCACAACAGCCTAAGGTACTTTTTAGAGCAAAAGGATTTAAATGAGAGGCAACAAAAGTGGGTCAGTAAATCCAATCATATGATTTCAAAATAGAGTATGTGAATGGTAAAAACAACGTTGTAGCGGATGCCTTCTCAAGAAAGCCAACTACTCTATCTCTTATGGAGATTTCTGCATATTGGAAGTCCCACCTTTTGATGGACTACTCAAAAAATATATTTGCTTGTGAACTTCTGGATGAACGGGTACAAGATAGGGTAATAGATGATATCATCTACTGCAAGGGCAGGATCTATTTGGTACCAGAATCTGGGCTTAAGAAGAAGATCACGCAGGCATCACATGATTCACCTTTGGCAGGCCACCAGGGGTTTCTAAAGACTTACAGACAGATTCGAGAGAGGTTCTCGTGGAAGGGCCTCAAGGATGACGTATTGAAGTATGTGAGGGAGTGCACCACTTGCCAGCAGAACAAAGCAGAACACACCCATCCGGTCGGATTGCTTCAGCCATTACCCATTCCGGAGCAGAAATGGGAGAGTATTTCCATGGATTTTATTACAGGGTTGTTGAAGGTACAAGGTAGAGATTGCATATATGTGGTGGTAGATAGGTTAATCAAATTTGCTCATTTCTTTGCTATTCCCTCGGATTATACAGCAGCGGAGGTAGCAGAATTATTATTTCGGGAGGTTTTTAGACTGCATGGGTTACCTAAGACCATTGTTAGCGACAGGGACAACAAATTCATTGGTGCCTTTTGGCAAGAGGTCTTCAGGATGGTTGGCACTGATTTGACCCCTAGCACTAGTTACCACCCTCAGACTGATGGGCAAACATAAATAGGAAACAAATGGCTTGAGGGATATTTGAGGAATTATGTAGCGGGACAACGGAGGACTTGGATCAAATGGCTACATCTCGGAGAGTTTTGTTACAATACTACCTTCCACATGTCTATCGGTATGACCCCTTTCAAAGCACTATATAGCTATGATGCTTCAACATTTGTTGATTTGGTGTTTGGAGACAACAGAGCGCCCAGGGCCAAAGATGGGATTCAGGAAAGCCAGAACATCCTGAAAGCTCTAAAGGAAAACTTACAAACAACTCAGAATCAACAAAAAGTATATGCAGATAGGCACAGAGTTGAACGCAGTTTTGAAGTGGGTGACTTAGTGTATTTGAGGTTACATCCTTATAGACAATCTTCCCTTAAGAAGAAACGAGTAGAGAAACTGAATCCCCGCTTCTATGGACCTTACAGGATCACCAGGAGAGTAGGAGAAGTGGCCTATGAGATCGAGCTGCTTGAGGGGAGTAAAATTCATAATGTATTCCACGTTTCTTGCCTTAAAAAGGTTGTGGGTCAACATGTTACAACATCATCCGAGATACCCCCACTAGATGAGGAGGGACAGTTGGTCTTGATTCTGGAAGAGATCTTACAGGTTTGGGAAAGGAAGTTGAGAAACAGGGTCATTCGGGAGTACCTCGTCAGGTGGAAGGAAATACCAGTTGAGGACGCCACATGGGAAGGGGAACATGTACTTCAACATACAGGCTTATGATTGCTTGAGGACAAGAAATTTCAAGCGGGGAGGACTGTAATGTCCCTTTCCGGTTAAGCATCAGGGGCCAACCCGCTAGCCTATTTGATTCCCGTAGGTTAGGCCGGGCATTTAAAAAAAAGGGGAATTAATTATTGAATGACTTATGTCACTTGGGACAAAAAGCGCATTAAAGCGGTGATATTAAGTGATTTTTGTGAAAAGGGAAATAAAGGGAAGTCACTTAAAATAATAAAGTCAAATATTTAATAAAGTTACTTTATTAATAAAAGTTGGGAAATAAATAAAAGAGATCAACGAGGAAATATAAAAGGAGGAAAAGAGGAATTCTCCTCATTCATGATTATTATCTCCTGAAATTGAAATTGAGAGCTCTCGTAGCTTTTTTTTGGCGTTGAGGACAGAAACCCTCGGCGGACATTGGATTTGATGGTGAAACTTATCCATCCTAGCCAATTTATGGAGTAGATCATCCAGATCTACTATTTGTGGTTCTTGCAAGACCGATTTGGGTTTTCAGAGGTCGAATCTACATTGTGGCAGCATCTTGGTGAATGATATTTGTTTGTAGAGGTCGATTTTTCTTGTGGAGGCTGAGGCTACTCGTTGGAGGGAAAATTTCTAGATTGGGGGCGAGTTTATTCATTAAAGACTGAGTATCTCTTGAAGCTGGGTCGTATATCTTCCTTGGGACCGAGTTTAGTAGAGTTGGGGTCGTGTTGTTGGGTAAAAGCTTGATTTCTCCTCTGCTGGGTGCATTCTGTTGAAGGAAATTCGTGGGTTACTCATGCTGTGGTTGTTTTATGCTTGCTGAGGCTGAATTTAGCGTGGAGAGACCATTTTGTTGAAGAAGAAGGGGTCAAGTACCTTGGGAAGACTGATATTTACCTTGCTGAATCGTTTCTATCAATTCTGGGCGGATATCTCTGTAGGGAGTCGAATCATCTCATGAGAAGCTAGTTTACAAAGTTAGGGGTCGCTCTATCTATTGGGAAAGGTATTTCGTTCTTGCTGGGCGCACCGATCAGTCTAGAGATTGAGCTGTATATCCAGGCATATCTCATCTATACACAGACAAATATATATGTGTGGAAGGCGGTTTCTTGAAGGCTGAGTTCTGGTCATATTGGAGCAAGTCATCTACAGTGGACTGCTGTCCTTTGTCATTGTCATTGCTGCAGCATCTATATAAATCCCAGGCTGGTTTATCTCTTCTTATTGCTGTGTATTCACACTTATACCATGTCAGATGTCATTTGTTTTGTTTGCTGTGGTAATATGAATAATTTTGTGGGTGTTCTCACTGTTGTAATAGCCCAACTCAGCACTAAATAATGATCAGATTTATTTGATATATGTGCTGTTAGTCTGATCCTTCTTGTTCTAGATATTGCGGTGGTATTTTTATATATATGTGTTTGCCAAAAATGTATCAGACGGGACTCCAAACTGTTTGAAAAATTACTATATCAGCAACACTTTAAAATTACCACTGTAATAACAGTTTGTAGAAGTTTCACACCATACACAAAACAAAGAGAGATCCTTAATAACAGAGAGGGAACATTTCAACTGTACAGTGTTTCCACATTTCAAAACACGTACAGTACGACCGGTGGCATTTTGTACCCGTTTCGGCATTCTGGGTATTGGGACATGGCCAAACTAGGCATTCCTTGCAACTTAGCTGTAGAATAGACCTCTGTTCGAACCATTGCCATTGCTGACTGCTGCACAGAAGTTGCAGAATTTGAGGTATTGCCAATTGGAGAATCAGGTCCCTCCCCCCTTGACCATGCTAAGACGAGTTGTACAAGGTAATGAAGTTAGATGGATTCAAAGGTTTTAAGGCATCTACAAAACCTGCTTATCTTTAGAGGCAAAAGTGCTTTGAGTGGCTTGTCCTTAATAACAACCTCGCAGTCAAAGATAGACTTCACCACACTAGACTTATGGGTGTTTGTTGCATGATCTGTCGATAAGCAGAAACAGTCAAGCAGTTCTTGTAGGAATGCAAGTTAGTCCACACCGGTGTTACTAGACTCCACTAAGTTCAACTTGATTCTCAACTCCAACTCTACTCTTTGCGGAAACCAAATCGAGTCACTGAGTTATACTTGGAAATTTAATTTGCGAGTACGATTCAATGTCACATGTCACATGTGACTTAGATTGTGTAATAACCCTCCTATACTGTTGATATGTTTCTATGTGTTTCTTGGGTTAAAACTTTCGTCAAACACTTTGAATGTATGCTCTGATACCACCGTAGTGAACCTAACCACTGTTGTTACAAGTTGCCTCATTTGCTGTAGAAAAATATATGTGTTTTCTGAGTGTTGACTTTTGTCAAACACTTAGGCTGCAGGTGTCTTTTCACTGTTAAAACTCCCAATTTACTGTTGTTGGTATTTAATTGAGTTTCTGAAGTGTTATGGGTGGTTCTCATATAATTTAAATGTGCCAAAAATGTCCTTTTAATACAGCAAGGTTATACAAGAGAAAACATATAAAAGACCAGCAACACACAGCTGATATAATTGAAGAAACACAGCAGAAATAAACTTTTATTTATCAGCCTCTGTATGAGCAATGAAACTAACAATAACTCACAAGTTTAATGGTATACAACTGATCTGTTTGAAGTTCATTCCCAGCTGATAATGCTTGTTGGCTGGTAGCAATAAGATGCCGAGAGAGTCTACCCTCCAATGGCACGGTCTGCTGCAACAAGGGTTGTCCTCCCGCAAGTATAAACTGCCCCCTTTTAGAAGTCGACCTGTGAGGAAGAAATTGCCCCCCCAGCAGAGAAATATGGCCTTTTTCCTCAAGAGAACGACCTGATCACAAAGGGTTTAAGTCTGCTGTCAAACTCTTCTCCTGTAGATGATAAACTCAGCTTCCTAGTCACAGAAATGTGCCCCAGCTCTCATAAATTCGCCCAGCATGAAGAACCCACTATTTTCTTAAGAAGTTTGCCCTCTCTCAGCCATAAACTCGGCTCTCCTCCTCAAATACGACCTCTGCTATGTGTAAACAGCTGCCACATAAAATATACTGCCTGCATAAAGGTAACTCAACCTTCCCAAGAGAACTTGGCCAAAATGCAAGCAAAAGTCTGCCGCAAACCAGTAAACTCAGCCACCAAGATGATAAAGACTCAGCTACACTGAAGCACAATGAAGAAATTTGTATGATATCTTCCCTTCGACCAGCTAGGGTGGTTGATCTCACCACCGAAACCAATCTTCCAATCTCTCTAGGGTTTTTGTCCCAAAGAGCCAAAGCCACAAGAGCTCTCTCAATTTCGTTTTTAGAAAATAACAATTGGATAATGAGAGAGGTCACCCTCATTCTCCTTTTATTTCCTCATTGACCCTTTTCGGACCCTTTTTCCCTTTTAATAAATTAAAGCGACTTTATAATTTAACTTTAGTAAAATCGCTTTATTAATTAATTAACCCCCTTTTAATGCCGGGAAGCGATTACTTGACTTCTAAGTCATTCCCGGACGCCGGAAGTGCTTTTTTCATCATCCCAATCTTTAGATATTTTCGTCCCGATTCCAACAAGCTATTACACAAAGGTGTTCCTTCTAACAATATGACCCAAATAACACCTTGAGTTCATTTAATTAATTTATACTCAATAATACCCTTAATTTACAGGAATCGTCGGAATGCCATAGAACCAAGAACGAACTGTGCAGAAGTGGTCCTAATGATAAAATAAGGTGAATGGACTAGGCTGGGCCTCATATAATTCCTCCAATTCGCCCGAGCCCCCTGTTATCATCCATTTACCCCTCTGGCCAGGCTGACATAACCCATAAGGTCGCCTCCAACTGTAAAGCAGGGGAATCCAAAAATGGGGACATTACAGATTGACTAAATGACAAGTTAGACTCAGTCATATTGAAAAAGGAAATGGCTCATTTTACTTGTTTTTGTTACCCAATTTCACAGCAGACAGTGAACAGACTTGTGAACTGTCTAGAATCTAAGGCGTTTTACAGTATGTAGTATCATCTTTGTTATTTGAAATGATTCATTGAAAATTTTCATTATATGGGCATTCTAAACATTCATATGAATGACGGTTATATTTTATTTTTCCTTGAAATTTAGTGTACTTTTTATGTTTCTTCTTTGCTGAGTCAATGCATGAGTTTTTTCGAGTCTGAGTTAACTCTTATTCTTTGGCCTTGCCGATTCAATTCTTTGAGTTGAGTTTGACAAACTTTTGCAAACCTTTTGGGACCGGGTTTCTTCAGAGTATCACATTCTCTATGTCATTTTTGGATATAGATGGAATGACACAGTAAGAGTGGCTGTTACTTATCCTTCTTGTGGAAAGGGTGATATTGGGTTATTTCTAATGGGAGAGCAACTTCACTCCACTCGACATGGGTCAATCCATAGCATTCAAATCAGATCTAGCAACAGTTTTCAGCAGGAATAGAGTTATTCAGAAAAGATCTCAACACTCTTGAAATTGGTATTAAAGCAGAATTGCTACCTCTCCTTGCCTGTGTAGGGAGGGGGAATCCACATGTTCATGCCTTAGCTTGCTGATGTATATCTATATCATGTATTATTTTCTGCACGTTATTCAAATATAGGATGCATTTTTGAAAAGAATAAAGATGTTTCTGGCATGGAAGCATCTTGCAAGAACAAAGATATTTTGGATTTGGCATCTTCCTTTACCAATGTATTTCATGGAAAGCATTTCTAAGATAGGGGGATTTTCATACAACTAATTTTAGTAATGTGTGAGTGGACACCATAAAACATGCAAATAGAAGATTAAGGACCGTTCACAGTTTCTTCCTACATATATGTATGTACTTGTTTTAAGTAGAATATTTTGAATATGCATTTTTTTTTGGATTTGCACTGTTTTTTCATACTTTGACATAGATTGGTTTGCTTGAACTTGGTCAACATGTTTGTCTTATTTACCACAGGTCATCTTCTTTAAGATTAGGGTTTTGCTCAGATTTGGACATGTAGTACTAAAAACTAATCTCAGATGTTTAATTCTACAGAAAATGGTAGATGGGGGCAAAGTAAATTACTGGGCTTGTATCAACTTTTCACGTGTTCAGGAGAATCTTGCTGGTAGATTTTGTCAGGAGCTTGCTGAAATGTGCCAGATTTCTGGCATGGTAATGGAAATAATCAAATAAGATAGTTGTAGTCCTCAAAATGCTGAGAAAGCAGTCTGCTCTTCAAATAAGATAGATTTTCATTGTTCCAAACTGATTATTTATGTTGCATTTTTTTATGCTACAAATATGGTAAGGGAGTTTATTATGGTCTTCTTTGTTTCAGGAATTCAATCCACGTTCTATCGTTCCATTGCAGATGTCACGCCCTGATCAAGTTGAGTCTGCATTGAAACGCATATACATGGAGGCTAAGAGAAAACTCAAGGAAAAGGACCTGGAACTCCTTATTGCAGTTTTACCTGATAATAATGGTTCTTTATATGGTCTGTCTACATTTCTTTGCTGTAGTGAGTCCAAGAATATAAGAATGCAGGAAATAATAAACTGAGCTCACAGGACAGTTATTGACAATCTTTGTTGTTTGTTCCTGTAACTGCTTTCAAGCGAATCCTTATTTTTATTCCATAATATTTATTTCTAGCATTTGGGTAGAGGAATCAAAGGAGGATCACCTTGAATTTTTTCTTCAATTTCACATTTGTGGTGTGCAGGAGACCTGAAACGGATCTGTGAAACTGACCTAGGTATAGTTTCTCAATGTTGTTTAGCCAAGCATGTATTGAAGAAGAGCAAACAATACATGGCGAATGTATCCTTAAAGATGAATGTGAAGGTGTGTGGTGCAGTGCCATCTAAAATTTGATGGTCTTCCTAGCATTCAAAAAGCCAATTTGTGTGCATATTGAAACTTGAAAGATACTGCACAAACCTACTAGAACTAATGCGATAATTTTCGCTGTTACATTATTTTTTTTTCTTTTATTTTTGTTATAGGTGGGTGGTAGGAACACTGTACTTGTTGATGCTCTTAGAAGGAGAATATCTCTGGTGAGTGATATGCCAACTATAATATTTGGAGCAGATGTGACTCATCCTCATCCTGGAGAAGACACCAGCCCATCCATAGCAGCCGTAAGAAAATGATTTTTTTTATCTTAATTCAATGGATGAGTTGCATCTTATATGAGATCCTTTTATTCCTCTTGTACTTGAATGCAAAAATTAAGGCAATTAGCTGTGGCTGTAAAGATGAAAATAACAGACATAAGAGTAGCTTTGAGTAGGTACTGCATTCTGGAGCCTTGGATGAGAGTTCCTAGTGTTCATGTTGACTATTATATAATACAGACCCTATTGTCTTTTACCTTGTCAGCTTATTTAAATTATCATTGATTGATTCCAATTCAGGTTGTGGCTTCTCAAGATTGGCCAGAAGTCACAAAATATGTCGGTCTAGTTTCTGCTCAGGCACATCGCCAAGAGATGATTGAAGACCTTTATAAGGTTGTACAAGATCCTAGACGAGGTTTGGTCGTTGGAGGCATGATAAGGTATGCATGAACTGCAAAATTGATAACAGAGAACTTCCATTTCAACTAGTATAGTTGAATTTGAGTTTTTTAATGATATCCAAATCTCTAATTGAAACCCATGTTCAAATCACTGTGTGATGCAGTATTTAGTTGCATTGTTTTTACCTTAGATGTCCAAGTCGGATTGTAAAACCTTTTCTGCTACTGTTGCTTTAGATCATTCATGTGAATTCTCTGTTGTGTAATCACCACAGGTTGCAACTTTCAACATTTGGTCAATGCTGTTTCTAGAAAGATACCAGTTTGAGGAAGTAGATGAGACGTGTCAAATTGTTTAAGGGTGATTTTCCTACATTAGGAGCCAAATTTAATTTCCAAATTGTATTGGATTCCCTCTTGTTTCCGTCCTTATACACACTTGCAAACGTGAGCTAAGTCCTGCTCACTTAGTGTGTCCTCGGAGGCACAATGCCTACGTTCAAAGTCCACGCTGTCACTTTGACTTGAACCTTTTCCGTCTAGTCTAACTCCTAGGGAAGCCAAGGGGGGTAGACCCTAGTTACTAGATGAGATTAACGTTTAAGTTCTAGGAGTTGGTTTCAATTGTTTAAATGGTCAGGGGGAATCTAGCCTATGATGTTAAGCAGCAATGCAAGATGCAACAATATAAGATGACAGTCAAAACCTTTTCCTAGGATGACTAAGACTAGTGCTTAAGATTGGGCAAGGGGTCAACTAAGTTAAGGGGAGATTCGTTACAAGATAGTTACAAGTTCACAAATGTTACAACAAGATAGATACAACTAGATACAAAGATACAGAAAGAATATATCTAAGATATACAGAGTTAGACTAAACTAATTACAATGGATACAAAGATGTACAATATACTAACAAGTTGCTTGAATGTGCAGGAAATAAAGATACTCAAATTAATACAACCATTCAACACATCAAGCCAAGCATGCTCACAATAGATCTTATTCTATTGGACTGCTTATCAATGGCACACATACGAAATTCACTCAAGACCCAGTGGATGTGCAACTTCTTGAAGGATCACACCACGAATACATGAACAATAATATAAATGAAATGCCTGAAAAATAAAGTGTTCCAGATGATAGATGTAACCACATAGATAATTATTCCACAACACATAAAATGACTTGCATGTAAAATAAAGATAATGAGATCAATGTGCTTGCAAGTGTAAAATTAAATTGCCAATGTTGTAGATCAAGGATTAAATTAGGTGGTTAAGTGAGATTTATTTTAATCCTATCTAAGTGTCAACCCAATACTTTCCTCCCCCAATTACCAAGTGA